>CAKLIZ010000651.1:98212-125021 GCA_922035795.1 Oreochromis mossambicus
CTAGACTCAACGTAGTATGTTATTAGTATCTTGCTAGAAGCAGTTCATTTAACACACTGGAATTCAGCCTCAACTTATGTTGTTAGTATCTTGCGCCAAAAACCAGACACCGACAAATTTAATGTGAAAATACGTGTAACTCAGCGAACAGATTAATTTGGAAAGCCCAATATGCACATTTGGTATTTATAATACAACAGGCTGTGCTTACCTTTTTGTTTAGGCCAGCCCTCTGTTCGCCTCGCCCCACGATCTCACCACAGGCCAAATCTGCCCCTCCTCAGCACACCAAAGATCCGGGTCACCAGGCACCAAGTTGTTAAAATCTCCCAATTCTTTTAATCTTTGGGCGGAAGGAAGGACAATACTCGGTGTATAAATGCTCAATCAACAATGATTTATTTCCATATAATTCAACACTTAAGAGCATAAGAACCATCATGATGGGGAGACCTGCCTGCAGAGGGTCACAGCAAGTCTCAAAATGGTGACGGGTTACTCAGCTTCTTATAGCCTCTAGTAGCCCCCACCTAGTCATAAAAAGCCTAAACATTCACATTCTTTCTCTCTTACGGCACCTAAGTTATGACCTCGGCTCCCTGTCTTTCTGCTCTCTGTAAAGGTGGGGGTATGGAATGTGGTCGTCTCTTCTGCTATCAGAACAAGGTCTTCTGCACACAACATTCTCTTCATGATTCAGCAGTATGAAATGTCAAGAAACAGTGTAACACATTCAACAGTGTCGAGTAATACAGGTCAATCCAATAGATCTAATGATTTTCACACTCTTTTAAGTCAGAAGTATAATGCAAACTAAAACTACATACTGATCACACACTCTATATTAAGGGGTATAATATGAGCTACAGCAGTATCATAATTCAACTACTTTGATTACAGATATAAGGTAACATATGATAACAGAATAATCTCACACCACGGTATCAAACGCAGGACTGACTGGAGTGTTTTAGGACAGAGCCAAACTTTTGGAACTGAAATAACAACTTTGAGCGGATCAGAAACTTGTTTTGATAACATCTCCCCCTAAAACAATAAACTGTCCTCACTATCATAACCACAGCAGGAAGCCGGCGTACTTCTTCTTCTTTTTTTTAAACACTGTTTAGTCTTAATGTTTATTATGTATTATACACAAATGGATACACATCTGGAAGCAACCGTATATACAATTCTAACATGTGATTAACTATTAGTTACTCAGTGTCACTCTTTCTATGCAAAACTAAGCAACTGGAAATAATCAATACTGCCTTAAAAGTGCACATATGTAATTGATATAATTACGTCACCACATCTGATTAGAGTAACATTAAGCGGTTTTATATTACACAGAACAACCACAACAGAGCTCTACAATTAATAACATCTTATTGCAGCTACTCTGACAATGATCTGAACATCACTAATCATTACCGGTGCCCTTTTTGAGTGTCTCTGCTTTCCTCTCAATTTCTGTACATTATTTAAAACTCTTAATAAAGTGACATTTTCTCTATATTGGAAATGTGCATCTCTGTTTCTGGGCTATACATTTTTTTAATATCTTCTCACAGTTTTCTCACAGTAGAGAAAACCAATTGACTGTGTCCCCAAGCAGTGATCTCCTTCACAATTGCAGAAGGCTGGTGTACTCCCATACACAAATATGAAGACTGCAACATGTTCTAAGGAAGATGAGAAAGCACTTGAAGCTCTTGAACGGTGCACTACCAGAGTGCAGGTGTAAGGATTGACAAGACATGCAATGCCCCTCCTCCGTCGCAAAGACAGTCCTCGCCTTTGGGCACCCAGGCTGGCCTTGCTTCCACTAATGATGGGATTTCCAGCTCTTTTTAGAGAACCGGCTTTTTCGGCTCCGAACCGGCTCCTCAGGTTTTTTTGGTAAATGGCCTGTATTTGTATAGCGCTTTACTAGTCCCTAAGGACCGCAAAGTGCTTTACACATCCAGTCATCCACACATTCACACACACATTCACACACTGGTGATGGCAAGCTACATTGTAGCCACAGCCACAGCTTTAATTAATTTATTATTAACAATAATATAAAATTATGCACAAAAGGAATTACTAATGTAAAAAAAGTGGTTTTATTTATATATTTGTATATATAAATATATGCGGTGGCCCCTAGAGACAAAGCACGTACAAACTCCAAAACACATTTCTAGCGTTAACTGAACTTCCAAAACAGAGCTACCTAGATCACTTAAATTACACAGTTGAAAGCATATGTGTATTGTTTGTGTATTTATACACAAGTGTGACGCCCACAAGTGTATGGTCACAATTATATTTTTTTTGTGAATTGTTTTTGATGTAAAAGATCTGATTTTATGGTGGTATGGCACTTTTCATTTAGAGTTATGGACAATGTAATTGCGTGGCATTGCCACAAGGGGGAGATAGCGCTGAGTGCGATAGGCCGTTGCAACGCTTCTGTGCCTCAGACGAGGAAGAGCCTGCAGCCCGAACGCAACTGATGTCTCCTGTCTCTGCTTTTCTGTTAAAAAAACAGGTTAGTACTTTAAGTTTGCTCACGGCAATGTACATATAAAGGCAAGAAACCCTTTTCTGTCTTTGGTTAAAGACCACGAATGTTGTGAGAGAGTGTGTTTTCACCGACTGAGAGAAAGCTACCTATACCGCCATTTGTGATGGAAGCCGCCATTTCACTCATAGTCTAAATAGGCAACTGGTCTTATTACCTGTTTTATTTTGTGACAAACGCAGCTTTTAGACACTTCTTTTATCCTGACATTATTGGAAGTTACAGTTGATTGGGACTGTTAAGGTTCAAAAATATAGGGAAGTAAACACAGGCGGAATGCAAGTAACCACACTGGTCCAAAAGGTAAAGACGATGATTTTATTGAAAAGACACGCGTGGGAGAATGAGCTGACTCCGTAAGCAGAGAGCCCCACAATCTCATCCTCCAAACATCAAAATAGAGCAGGGTGATATGACCAAAAATATTTATCACGATATACATTTGAAAATTTGCGATAACGATATAACTGACGATATAATTGATACTAGACAAAATACTTTACAACTCCACAACTTTATTAGTGCAAAAAACCTCATCAATGTATTTTCACTTAAACAAGCAGCTATTTTTTATGTGCATTAAAGTTATATAAAAATTTAACAGTGCAAATGCAAATTCCTTGCTGACAGTTTAACCAAAAGGCATTTCCAGTGGAAATTGGCCGACACATCCTCAGCATAACCATGTATAATATCCACAAAACTTAAAAAGAGGTTATACACACACAATACGGTAATATTATGTTGAAGCACAGTACTTATCACTCCGCGAGGCTCCTGCCTACGATAGCCGTAATGCTCCGACAATCCATCAAGCGGTGCAGCTTCGTAGCTTAGCAAAGTCGTACTGAAACATCTGACAGATTTTCAAGCGCCGTGTACCACATAAAATCGTTTCGAGGTCAGTAAACACAACCAGAATTCATACATAAGGCACACGGGATTATAAGGGGCACTGTCGATTTTCAGAAAAATCAAAGGATTGATTTTAAGTGTGCCGTATTTTCCAAACAACACGGTAATAACGATGGCCTGCTAGCATGCGCTACCAAAAACAGTGCTTTGTTGTGTATCTGACGGACGAAAGCTAAACCAGTTCCACACCACTGAAGTTGCAGCATTTTTACAAACCAGTTCTGGTTCATCCGTTTCATTTAACGAGCCACTTTCGCTCTTCTCATTCTGCGGGGCCGCCATGTGCATATGTAAACAAAGGCACTGCGCATGCGCGTTTTACCCATATTCTATCGCGATATTTCATTTTCCTATCGTTGCCCAAAATTACACCGGTATTACCGTGAACGGTATGTTATAGCCCAGCCCTACATCAAAATACAGTTTTATATGCATCAGAGTATATTTTGTGACGCCCCCTCATTGCGTCAGTACATCAGCTTCAAAACCACAAATGTTCTATTTAACAACTTGTGACTCAATTAAAAGAACATCGCGTCTTCGCCTCCATGCAGATGTTTTCCCCCACACCGCTGTCGCTTATCGCTGGAATCCGCAGATCGGTTTCCTGAAACAGCTCGGTCGCGTACGCCGGCACTCTTACAGTTATAGCAGAATCAAATCTGAACTCTTTACCACAAAATGAGCCTACTACTATGTGTATGTATGTATGTGGTTATGTCATCACCACAGCTGCACTTTGTCTCACCTCTCACCTTCTCCCCAGACAAAGGCCAGCACATACACAACTGAAACTGATGTGTAATATATTGAATAAATGTCTTACTTAAATGGTACTACTTAAAACTTAATCAAAGAATGTAAACAAATAAAAGATCATAAAAATAACCTGATATACATGTCTTGTAAGCGTGTGTTGCGATCCTTCCCCAGCTCCAGTCAAACTCACAGTAGATTGGCTGGTCATAACGCCAACCAAAAGTTTTTGACCCTCACTTGACCAAGGAGCGACAGCTCTTTAATAAGCACAAAATGCAGTTATGTATAAATGATTATAATCATTTTCATAACAGAAGTTCCAACAGTTTCAAAAGTTGCCAATATGTTCGCTCCTCCTAATATAGTCTAAAAGCAACCCCAAGCAAAACAATTTAAACTTTCCCCTATAAATGATCCCTCTAACTAAGTGTGTGTGTGTGTGTGTGTGGTTACGTGTGTGTCTATGTGCTAACCACAATCGCACCCCATTTCACCTGCCGACTAGCTCCTGACCTCTCCCCAGACAGAGAGACAGAAGCCGCTCTCGTGTATGTAATAACCGAACCGAAACTATGTATGTGTACTCTACTGAATAAATGTTTTCGTCAAGAACCTCTACTAAAAGCTTAATCAAAAGATATAAAAGTATAAAAGATAATAGCATAATCGAAACTGCTCCTCAGACTAGCTTTCACTCAGACTCTGGTTTTGGTTTCACTTCCTGCAAAGCATGTAACTTCAAAAACATGTAACTTCCTGTCTTATTTTGGCACAGAGTTATTCTACACAGCAAATCCAGCATGTCCAAAATAACACTATCAGATTTGATTTCAACACTATTAAAGTGTCTATATGGGTCCACACCAGAGAGTGTTATTTTAACTCTTTTTGGAGAGTTGGTCAGTTAACTCTGATTCAGTGTTAAACACCAAATCTATCTGGAGTTGATAATTTAACACTTACTAATGCTAACTAGGTGTTAAGAGTTTATATATTAACTCTCAAAGAGTATTTTAGTTTAACTACATAAGAGTTATCTTCTAATTAATTCTAAAAAGTGAAAATTCTACTGTTCTGAAATTCTAGAAATTCCTTTGGAAATAAACATTAAAAAGATGCAATGGTTTTTGAAAAACATTTATTCTGAACTGTGCACCACAATTTCAAAACATTTTCTGAAAGATGTAACAATGTACATGTTCTCACTTTCATTAGAATTTTGTTTATCACAAAGTCTGACATAGGTGAGCTGGTAAATGCAAATAAATAACAGCATTCTCATCACTTATTTCTTCAATACAATATGCATGTCCTTCATTCGTCACTTTGTGGAACTTCAACGCACTTCTGCTCTCCCCCATATTCCACCTTCATATTCACGGCATATTCTGTGTGGAGATTGATTAAAAATTAGTTGACACTAATTAATTGCACAAATAATCCGGTAATCAATTGCAGCACAGTAGAAAAAGGAATCATTTTTGAGCCATTACTTGTGTAAAGTATTTTCCCAAAAGACAAGGACACAGACAACAGGTAATACCGAACCAAATTTAAAACCTCAACCTTTTTCATTTTTACCTAAACCGTGTGCACAAAACTCTGGAGGGATCTAAATGCTAACATAGAACCCAGTCAGGACATATATAGAAAAAAACGAGCAAACAGCAGCTGTTTGCTCGTTTTGTTTTGTTTTTATAGGAGATCGTTTTCAGGCTTCAAGTAGCACCATTATACCAACATTTCACATTCTAGACATTGTTTTAGGTGTATTTAAGTTGACCAAAAATTTGACTGAAAATTCACATGCAAGCTTTTTTCAAGGCTGTAGTATTTGCCCGCAAACAATACCTTTCAGCTAGCTAAAACAGAATATCATGCTATCACCGAGCAACATGGCTAATGCCTTTCACACAGCTTTGTCTCAACTCCAAAGAGCCACAGAAGTAAAAGCTAATAATAATAAGTGAAACAATCTTTGAAAAAATGACTTACCAAGCATGGAAAACAACTCAGAAATATGTAGAGCAAAATGTTCTTAAACGGCTTCACTTGAGCTTGGATCAGAATCTGTGATGCTGGGGGCGGAGTCTGTGAATTTACTCTATTAGTGTCATAGCCCCTCTAGGAGTTCGGAGTTAAGAGCTCAAGAGTTAATGTTTCCATTGTAACACCTCCAGATTTGACATAGAAACACTCATTTTTAACACTCGGTTTTAACTACTATAATTTTACACCTCAGAGTTACATTAAAGGAATGTGACTCTACTAAGAGTAAAATTAACTCTACTTTTGCAAGAAGACTACTAACACCAATACATTTAACACTTTTGAATTTGCTGTGTACGTGGGGCCTTTTCTTTCACCATGCCGTCTGCATATAAACATTTAAGATTATAAATTCAACTCAACAGTTTAAAGTGGTTATAACTGCACCTGTAATTAAAACTTAATTGGGTGCCAATGTGTTTAAACATCTAAATGCAATATCACTATTGATAAATGCGTCAATGCAGATGCTTGTTATATGATTATGATGCAATAGCAAAATAATAAAAATAGAATTAATAAAATGAAATAATAAAAATGGCAGAAAAATAACACCTCAATTCCTCACAGGACCTACCCAGTTCTTATGTGTGTCTGTAAATAGTCTGATGTATACTGTTTGTGGATGACTGTAAACTGTTTGTGAGCAATGATAGAATATTTTTGTTTATTGTTTACAAATGTAATATATTGTTTGAATCTGTTAAAGTGTAAAGAAAGTATAATGGCGACACAAGCAGGTTAATTGCAGCGTTAATGGAGCTGCACAGAAACGTTTTTGATGCTGAACAGCAGTAGAATTGGTTACAGATTTATTGTAAATAAGGACACTCATATACAATGATTATTTTGTAAGTTTATTCTTGTGAGAGTGCAAGGTAACCAAAAGGGTTTGAGCTATGGACCTAATTGAATGTGTTTTTGTTGTTAAAAGAGAAATGTGTGTGTCTGAACGAAAAGAAAAGTAACTGTTTAATTCTGTTAATAAATCAGACAAGGAAGAGCCTGCAGACCGAACGCAACTGATGTCTCCTGTCTCTGCTTTTCTGTTAAAAAAAAACAGTTTCAAAACAGACCCCATCGAAGGCCTGTAACACAAGCACTCATATATATTCAAATAATTAAAAAAAAAAGTTCATTTACCTGTTACTACCACACACCGGTCATTGGTACTTCCTGGCTTGTGTAGCCTCTAGGTAACAAAAGCTCAACACTGCCCCCTAGCATCCTGGAGCACTTCTGTTGTGTTTTGTACATGTTTTGAAGTTTGTACGTGCTTTGTCTCTAGGGACCACCAAAAATATACTTTTATTTATTCACTCCACATAAAATGTAATAAATACATTATATAATACAAAAATCAACTATTCACATTTCAACTTTTAACTATTTAAATTTTCAGCTTTTTCCTTGAATAAAACTTTCTGAATCCTTTATCATCTGCAACTGAAAATAGTTGTGGATGATATACCTTTCTAATTTCACGATGTTGTCCCTGGCTCTTTCTCTCTCTCTCCCTCCCGCTCTGTTCCTGTGCTACTGAGTGTAAGGACGGCCCCTCCCCCCTCTGCCCAGCGCAAAGCACAAGGCTCGCGTGCGAAGTGAAGCGGAAAAAAAGTGCGAGAGAGAGGGTGAGAGAAAGAAAAGAAAAAAACCCCACGGCTCGCGATAAAGAGCCGGCTCGCGTCGTTCACGTCAAAGACCCGGCTCTTAGACCCATTTCGTTCGCGAACGACACATCGCTAGCTTCCACAGCTACGGAGTACTGAACGTCGGATAGCGACAGACCCAGAGCAGGTTGAAACCTACTGTCAAGAAGTGCATAAGCTGGAGGTGACATGCTATGCTGAGAAACTATTGCCTGAGAAGGCAGATTGTTCGAGCGAGTCATGGTAGCGACCACACCATGTAGTTCACCACAACAGACCTGCGAAAGGAGGAGGATGCAAACGTCACCAGCGCACGGAGTTAATCGGACCGCGGCACAACAAGGGGAAAACGAGAAAAATTGCATTACCGCGGCCGTTAAAGAGGATGCTCCTCCGATTTTCTCGTGTTACCCGGATCCTTTTGGCAGTAAGAAAACATCGGAAAATTAAAATGCTGTGTCTACGTTATGGTGTGTGAAAATTCCTGTAAGGTTAAGAGGTACGTGGCTTGCCTAAAGGATTAATTGCATTGAAAGGTTTCTGGCAGCGCAATTAATATGGAGCAGCTGGAAAAGCGAATTTCAACATTTAAAGCACAAGAGGAAAAGCTTCAGCAGCTTAAAGTGAGAAGCAAAACTAAGTTGGGTTATCTTACTAGAAAGATTAAAGAGATTGAGGAGCTTATGGAAGATTATGGCAATTTTGAGGAAGTGTCTGTTAAATTGGCCACTGACTTCTCAAAGTGTATATCGAGTTTTGTGAAAACAACGATGCAGTTAAATATTTCATGACTGAGTCAAAACTTCTTCATGATCAGACAATGTGGTGTGAGCCAAAGGCTATTTGAGGAGTTTTGTGGAGAAATTAGAGAGATGGTTGAAAAGAGTGGAAAGGCAAATAGATGAGGCAAGAATAATTGATGCTGAAGTTGAACCTGCAGACAGTGCCTCAGTGATGTCATCCGGACACAGTAAGGGACATCGAAGCAGCCAAACTTCTTCTGCTGTGTCTTCAAACACATCTTCAGCCGCCTGGCTGAGAAGACGCGACAAAAAGGGGCCGAAGATTGCCGCTACAATATGATTAGTAATAATGTCAGTCAAATCTCTGAACATACTCAATTGAGTATTGATATCAGGTACATGTCCTGTTCCTTATTTGGAAACTGAACTGGACTGTCGTAACGACAGTCACATAGATGTCAAACAGTGAGAACAAAGTGAAAAAAACATCGTCGATTGATAATTGAAATTACACTGAAAACTGAAATATGAGGAGTCGTTCTGCAGGACGTGTAACCAGATCCAAGTAGTTAACCGAAAAATCAGTTACCCTGGCAACAGTGAACATAATCTCCTGTTTTGAGCTTTGCTGCTGGATCGCGCTGAACCAGGGTATGACGTCAGCCGCTGGTCAGACTTCTGAGGTTCTTGAATGCACCACAAACCGCAGAGTCCGAGTGAGCCGCTGAAAGTCAGATCTGTTCTTCAAAGCAGACTTTCAGCTTTATTTCAAGCTTAAATGTAATCTGATGTAGTCAGTATTTACAGTCAGGCTCTGTTCTTGACTGAAAACAGCGACAGACTCAGACATTTAGAACAAACTAAGAGTCGGATCAGCACAAATACTGACACAGAGATGGCTGCTGGCACTGCGCTGCTCTGCTGCTCTTTGCTGTTTGTCCTTGTCTTCGTCTCTGCAGGTGAGATTGAACTAAACTAAGTTTCTCTCTGAGATAACAAGAAGTTCAGGAGGATTATTTTCATCTGTATTCAGTTTGTCTGTGTGTGTGAAGGAGACACGAGGCTGGGTGGACACTTGCTTTCTCTCACACATCATGTTCACTTATTATCAGCACGTTGTTGTTCTGTGGAAGCTAACATCTTGTAGTTTCTGACACTTTGCATGTTTAGCATGAGGCTAAAATTCCCCCTCAGTGGGTCACTGGTGACCTGCTGGATGTTCAGAGGTTCATTAAATCCAACATGACTAAAAACTCAAATGTCAAAGGAAATAAACAAAATATTTAAAGTCAATCATTCTGATCATAATTGTACTTTGACCTTTAACTTCTCTGCTCTATGTTGTTTCCTCTTTCAGACCATAAATTCATCACAGCTGAGTCTGGACAGGACGTCACTCTGATATGTCGAGCTCCAAACAACAACATCATCACAGCTGTAGAGTGGATCAGAGCTGACCTATTACCAGAATATGTGCTTTTGTACCTTGATGGACACTTTGTTCCAGATGACCAGCATCCATCTTTTAAGGATTGGGTGGATCTGCAGGACAGACAGATGAAGGATGGAGACGTGTCTTTGATTCTGAAGGATGTGACGATTAATGATGCTGGAACATACGAGTGTCGAGTTGATGTGAGGGAAACACGCTTATGGGATCTCAGCATCATCTATCTTAGTGTTGTTGTCCCTCCAGGTGAGTGAGTAGAGCTGAGTGTGTGTGTGATCAGCGGTGAAGCTGCTTCCTGGTTGTTGATGTGTGTTTGTTGTATGGTTGAGCTGGTGGATGTCAGAGGTAGACAGATGTTTCTCCAGGTGTTGTCTTTGTGGGTGCTCCAGCTGAGACACACCCTCACAGACACACAGCCCCTCCCCTCACTAACAGCTGGATCACTGTCACAGGTGACACACTCACCTGTCTGTGTTTCTGCAGGTTTCAACATCACAATGTGACGACAACTTAATGACTGTGTTTGCTTTATTTTAGAGAAACACACAACCACACCTCCACCTACATCCACATCACCTCCTGGTTCCACCTCCATCACTCTTCCTCCATCACTCTCTGCTCCTCCTCTCTGTGTGCTGTGTTTTGGTTCTACTGGTGTTACTGGTTCTGCTGGTGAGACGATGTGTTTACAGGAAACTTGAAGGTTTGTACATATTCGTTTTTATTCATTGTGGTATTTTGTTTACTTTCTGTGGTCTTAATTTGGTCCATTTAGATTCTTAAGTCATAAAAGTGTTTACTTTAACTCATTTCAGCAGATGGAGAAGATGACATCACCAGTAGCATCACATACATTGTCGTGAAACCATCAACAACCTCCAGTCCAACAAATCAGAGATGGAGGTTTGTATTTTTTCCTTTTCCTGTGTTTAAGAGTAATCGGTTCAGTTTGTCTGTCTGCAGTCTGACACGCAGGCGTTAACATATCATCTTCATGTTGAGTGTGATGGAAGATACCAAGAACAAAATCATGAGAAGGTCACACCAATGTGAAAATCAGTCAAAACCATTATATTACCTGTTTTTTATGGATCATCCTAAACATTTGCAACAACATTAAAGCCTTGGAGGAAATCAGTGTTCTCGAAGCATCTGACCTTCAGCTTCACTGTTAGCACCAAGAACAAAGCTGACCTTAAAAATGATTCAAGAAACGACATCGAGTTGAAGAGATTACATCTTCAAATATAAGGTTTTTACAGCTTATAGATTTTAAGTTCTGCTCCAATTATTTGGGTAAAGATAATAAATACACAGGTCAAAGGTCAGAGTCACATGAATTAGGAAACAGTTCAGTTTCTTCAGTCTGAAATGTTTCAGTTTCTTTGCTTGATCAGTGCTCATTTCTCTCACTGAGCAACTTTAGTGATTCGCCCATGACCTGAAGGTAAATGGCCCAAAGAGCCAATCAGCAGCTCTGAAACAGTTTCAGCTTCTTATCACAGTGAAGATGCAGTAAATTGTACTCGTCACCATGGAGACTGTTGCATCAAATCTAAATAAGAGTTGTATGCAGGCAGAGTGACAGTATTGTAGATGCTGCATTTTGAAGCCTCAGTGTTTAAATTGTGTCCACACCTGTGTAGACAGAGTGGGTGGATTTGCTTCTGGAAGGACTTTGTTGCAGCTCTACAGCAGGTTTTTGTTGTTGGATGACATCACATTCAGCAGTGCTGTGACTGAGCCATAAATGTCAGAGATCAGATGAGGCCCACACATGCGTGTTTGTCTGTACACACACAGTTAAGATATGGAACATGTGAACATGAGACACATCAAGAGACTGAACAGATAAAATATCCTTTATATCCATTAGTGACTTTTTATTCTTTTAAACTTGATCTGCATGTAAAACACAGCAGCTTCTTTTCGACTCGAGTTAGTCTGACACTGATGGAGCTTCTTGCTGCAGTGTGTTTGGGTTTGGCTGATAAAAGTGGTCATGAATGTTTGCTCTGCGGTAAAAGTGCATCAGTCTGCAGCTCTGTCGCCGCCCTTCTTCTTTTTCTCAGAAACATCCTCTTTTCTTTGTTCTCACTGTTTTGCAGCAGAGGTGTTAAGATTAAAAATAAAACTGTGAAAAGTTGCTGCTGTTTATAAAAGTTGCAGTAATTTTACTGTGTTTATTGTACAGAGACTGATCCAGCTGTGGTCTATCAATCAATCATTTCATACAAAGATGTAGAACAAAGTGCTTTACACCCCGCCCTCCAACTCACTCCCCACACTCTCATTAACATAAACGATCATGGATACATACCCCCCACGCACACACACACACACACACACACACACACACACACACACACACACACACACACACACACACTTTAAAGAGTAAAATTGGGCTGGGCACACATGAGCCAGGTGAGGAAACACTCACAGGGAGCCGTCTGCACCGGGAGCTGGTCGCAGACCGCAGACTCCAGGCTGGGCACACAGCAGGAGGGAGAGCTCCTCTCTGTATCTTTGAGGCCGTTTTGTCTCCTGAGGGAATTCCCACAGATCAACGTCACCGTCGTTTACATCCATCCTAAAGCGAATCCTAAGAATGCGACTGACACCATCTCCAACGTCAACCACTCACTACAATCTCTCTCTCCTGAGGCTCCTAATATTGTTCTTGGGGACTTTAATCACTGCGACTTGAAGAAAACACTGAGCAGTTTTTATCAGTATGTGAACTGTCCCACACGCTTCAATAAGACTCTGGATCTATGTTACAGTTCCATAAAAGGTGCATATACATCTGTGTGTAACAGGGTCATAAATCACATTGTTATAATTACACAAAATGTGTTCTAAACCCCCAAACCATTCCTTTTATACCTGACTTTTAGGACCTCCAAACCTGTAGTTATGTTCATTATCAGTTAGAACCCCTCCTCATTCTCTTCTTCTTCTTTGGTGCAACCCTATAAATACAGTGTACCCCTTTGCCTCTCCCCTTTTCTACAATTCCCCTGTGGGAGAGGTTGGTGTAATTTCTTTCCCAACACTTTAAAACACACATATAATTCATATTTAGCCACCCTGATATTTCTGATTGTGATTTTAGTTCAATTATTGTCATTATTATGCCCTTTTTTGTTAGATGTTATAAGTGTGTAGTATGTGTATATCATAAATGTGTTTTAGGCGCCATAAATGCTAGCATGAATATATATTTCTTGCTAGCTTGGAAGTTGTGGTGGGTTGAGCTAACCCTCTTCCCCACTGTTTGTATTTGGTCATAGGAGCTGGAGTGGGCAAGCTATTTACTTGGAGGCCTTTCTTTCTTTTACCTTTTATTGTCAGGTATGTCGGATTTCGTGTTGTTGTTTTTTTTATCTTATGTCAAATATGTTACGTGTAAATGCATATTTTATGTTTAATGTAATAATAAATGCTAGCCGCCCTTTTCTACAATTCCCCTATGGGAGAGGAGCTGGAGTGGGCAAGCTATTTACTTGGAGGTCTTTCTTTCTTTTACCTTTTATTGTCAGACACAACGTAGAATCACACCGGTTACATGTGGCTGGCCCTGCCCTCAGATCCTCGGATCACAACACGGTGCATCTTCTGCCAGTTTACAAGACTGTACTGAGAAGAGAGAAAGTGAGGAGAAACCGCATAAAGGTTTGGAGTGATGACGCCTCTTTAGCCCTGCAGGGCTGCTTTGACTGTACAGACTGGTCGGTGTTTATAGAATCATGTAGAGACATTAATGAACTCACTGATGTTGTCTGCAGCTATATCTCCTTTTGCAGAGACATGATTATCCCTTCAAAGGTTGTGCATTTTTTCCCTAATAACAAACCATGGTCTTCAAAAGCTCTTATGAGGCTGATTCATAAAAGGAAAAAAGCTTTTATTGAAGGGAATATCTTGAAAGTTAGAGAAATTAGGAAGGAGATCAGATCAGAAATTAAAAAAGCCAAAATAAAATACAAGGATAAGGTAGAGGCGGAGATTGGTAGCAATAACTTAAGGATTGCCTGGGCAGGTTGCCTGAATAGATTTTATTTGAGATTTAATGATAATTATAATTCAAGGAATACACTTGATTTCTTAATAGAGAACACCAGAGCCCCCCAGCTGTGTTCTTTGATGAAAGAAGGGTGGAAAATCTTTTTCAAATGAGTATGACTAATAAAAGTCCAGGTCCTGATAATATATGTGGCCAGGTGCTTAGAACATGCGCTGAGCAATTATGTAGTATTTTTTATTACATCTTTCTTTTATCTCTTCAGCAACAGAAGGTTCCAGAGGTATGGAAAAAATCAATTATTTCTCCAGTTGCTAAGACCACAAAACCTACATCATTAAATGATTTTAGGCCTGTCGCTTTAACATCCTTAGTGATGAAGTCCTTTGAAAAACTTGTCAGGAAGGAGATCCTGCAGCAAGTAGAGAAGCTTATAGACCCACTACAACTTGCGTACAGGCCTCGTAGAGGTGTTGAGGATGCAGTGGTCACCCTGTTGAACTTCCTTTATCGCCATCTTGATGGCGCCAAAGCTCATGCTCGGCTCTTATTTATTGATTTTTCTTCAGCTTTTAATACTATCCAGCCACATCTTTTAGTTGATAAGATTCTTAACCAGTTTAAACTTGATTTTAATCTCGTTGGTTGGATTTTAGACTTTTTAACTGACAGATCTCAGTGTGTGAGGGTAAATGGTTGTTTTTCCAAACAGCTGAACTCTTCTACTGGCTCACCACAAGGTTGTTGTCTCTCTCCTCTACTGTATATCTTGTACACTAATGACTGTCGCAGTACACAGGCCAACAGGCATTTCATTAAATATGCAGATGACACAGTCATTGTAAGCCTCCTTCATGGTGAAGAGGATTCCCATGGGCCTGTTGTGGATGAGTTTGTTTCGTGGTGTGATCAGTCATTCTTAATGATTAACACCTTGAAAACCAAGGACACGGTTATTGACTTCAGGAAGACATCCCCCCATCCTGCGCTAACGGGGATAAATGGTGCAGCCATTGAACTTGTGGACAGTTATAAGTATTTGGGGGTTGTTCTTGATAAGACTCTGTCCTTTGAGTCACATCTTGCTGCTACAGTGAAAAAGGTTCAACAAAGACTGTACTTTTTAAGGCGGTTGAGAGGTTTTAATGTTTCATCTGAAGTGATGACTCTTTTTTATAAAAATTTTATTGAATCTGTTTTAACTTTCTGTATCATTGCTTGGTACGGTAATATGTCCCTGAATAATAAAACCAGACTTAACAACTTGGTTAAAGTGGCTGGTAAGATTTCAGGGAGGTCTCAGGTCCAGCTTGTGGACTTTTATAACAGGCAGGTGCTGAGGAAGGCAACCTCTGTCCTGTTGTGTTCAGATCATCCTCTCTTTAATGATTTTCAACTGCTTCCATCAGGTCGTCGTTATAAAGTGCCTGCAGTGAAGACAAAGAGACATAGACTGTCTTTTGTACCTTGTGCTATTATCATAGTTAATAACACTAAACCATAAGTGTTTTTGCCATTGCACATTGTACTTTTTTGATGGAAATCTAGGTTGTTTTCTCAGGCTTATATTATATTATATTATTTTGGTGTGTGTATGTGATGTGTTGGTTATCTGTTTGTTTGTTTGTTTGTATAATATTGTAACTCAGTTACTAACTCAGTTACTTTTTTGAAGGCGTAAGTAGTAACTATTACTAATTACTTTTTCAAAGTAACTTGCCCAACACTGGTGAGAAGGTCTGATGTTCCAACAGTGTTCAGACTGAGAATTATTACCTGCAATGCTCCAGTTTGACCTCATGGTGGCAGTGCTGTCTCACTGTTGTAATAGCTACACTCAGACTACAGGAGAAAACAAGAGGGCTCTACTAAAACATGTTTTATCATGTGCTGATGTCAGCAGTGTTAATATGTAAATCTAGTGCAGTATATTAATCTTTGTGTCAGTGTGAAGTCACATAATGTTGCACTGAAAAAATAATATTTATAAAAAAAAGCAAACAAAGAAAGTGTTCATGTCCTCCAATGACTAATATATTGTTTTAATGTTTGGAGATGGAAGGTAAAGCTTTGTCCTCATTCACGTGACCCTGACCTTTGTATTTATTATCTTCACCCACATGATTGGAGCAGAACTGGACATCTTTGGCTTCTATAATCTGTAAAAAAGAACAGCTTTGAAATTCTTATGAGTTGTTGCAAAAGAAAAATCACCATCATAATGCGGCTACCCCTTTGGTGCCAGCCGTGGGCTCAAGGCTGGAGCTGAACAAAAACACCTTGATAACGACTGTGTTTAGACTGTTCTTCCCATTCCATGCAAGGCCACCTGGGTTGGCTGGAAGACTGTTTACTTAGCCTGGCAGGGCGAAGGACACTGTCTCAGCTGAACTATCGACACGCACATTCATACATATACTGATACTGATAAGCACTCACTGACGCATCACCCTCCCTACTCCGGATCCAATGCCACCTCCAACGCTTACCTCCCCTCTGATGTGGACATCGGGTCAGCTGGAGGCGCAGTCGAAGATTGCAGCGGTCCCAGATCAGCTGTACACACTGGAACACTTTCCCATGTTGCTTGTCTGTGTTTATTGTGCTATGGTGTGTTGATATCTGTGCATTCCTGTATTACCCTTTTGTGTTACACAATTTGATGTTTTTTTTCCTCGCTGCTTAGCCTGACCTGTCTCCCCAATGTGATGTTTGTGTATTGTATGTACGGTCGGCAAGGTCTGTCATCTCGGTTGTGGGCAAAAGACCTGCAACTGACAAATAAAGGCTCTCTCTCTCATCTCATCATCAAATCAAATGAAATGAATTGAAGAAAAGCTGTCAGACTTTATCTGACACAAAATAAAGAAGAAAATCACCTCCATCACAAAGAGGAATTGTACTCAGTTATCATCTCAGTTGTCATCTCGGTTGTGGGCAAAAGCAGTGGCGTGTCTAGAAAATTTTTGTTGGGGGGGCCAGGTAGGGGCACAGATTTGGAGAAGGGTGGCAGATGTAATTGGCAGATAATGTTTAAAAAAAACTATACCGACCGTTAACCATAATTCAATAACCCTATAAACCTAATATCCGAATGCGCTTTTAACTCTTATTAATGAGACTTTAACCACTACGGTGCAAAGTTTTTAGATACTGCTTTGATAAAGTACAAGAGATACAATCAGTGCTCTGTCAGTGTTTACTCAGCATTCAAGGACAGCAATATTTGCATAGTATTTTTTACTGACATATAGTGCACATATGTTTTGGGTAAAAACATTTTTGAATATTAAAATACGAACATTTTTAACATACAATTAGCAAATTAGCCAATGCAAAACTTTATCTGCCTATTCAAAAAAGAAGATAATCTTATTACAAACTAGTGTTTGATTTTGAAACAGGAAAAAAGTGGGGAAACAACTGAAAAGACTAACATTTGAATGAAACCTGAAAGCAAGTAAATACTTTCTATGCTGCCTTATGGTAAACTTTGGTAATATTGATGTATAAAGAACAACACTGGCTGATGAGGAAATACAGTCAGCTGTATTTCATCATCACTGACACTGACATCACTGACACTGCCAGTATTGACCTGCAGGGCTGGACTGGGACACAAAATTGGGCATTTTGACTAGAGACCGGCACACCAGGTATTAAAGCCTTTAAGCCTTTGAATGAAAACAAATGCTGTTGTGACAGTGATGTACACTGTCTTGTTGGTATATGATTGATTTCTATACATTTTACGTCAGATAAAAACTTTGTTCGCAAGATTCAGATAATTATTTAACAAAAGCTAGATATTTTAAATGAGAATTAGAAAGAAAAGTATTTCTTTGTGCCCCTGGTGTTATTTGTCTCTCAGAAACAGTTCATAACTTCAACTCCTCTATGTCACCTAAAGGTAAACCTGTTTCTCCAACACCTCTTCAGCTCTGATGATTCAGTAAGGACATCTCCTGGTTTCATCTGCATATTTCCCTCTCACCAGATAACCAAACCGATATCATGACCAGCAGCTTTTACAGCTGTGGCTCCAGCAAACATCAGCTGACACTATCAGAATCAGAATCAGCTTTATTTGTCACGAGCAGGTTGCCCTGCAGTGAGATGGGACCCCCCCCCCCGACCTTACACACATTACACAGACATCACATGGGGTTACAAGTCGGAGATCGGTAGCGTTGCAGAAAAGAACACTGAAATGTACACAACAAAGGGACGGTACAAGAGGAAAAAAAGAGACCTCCTCTCATGCTGTGCTTCCATGGCAGGACAGCACGGGAGCAGGAAACAAAAAAACTCCTCTGCACAAAAAAAAGCACATGAATAACCACAGCACAACATTATGAATGACACGACAAGCCACAGGGTAGGGTAGGGGGATATCATAACACAATAAACACAGTGTGCACATCTGATCTGGGACTGCTGCAACCTTTCGACTGCGCCGCCAGCTGACCCGGTGTCCACATCATGGGGGAGGGAAGCATTGAAGACGTTGGGAGGGGAGGGGGGATCAGTGAGTCCTTATCAGTGTAAGTGTATGTGTCTGCGTGTCCATAGTTCAGCAGAGACACTGTCCTTCGCCCTATCAGGCTAAGTAAACAGTCCTCCAGCCGATCCAGGTGGCCTTGGGATGGGAAGAATAGTCATCACAGTCGTTATCAGGGAGTAAGTGTTCGGCTCCAGCCTTGGGCCTGCAGCTGGCGCCGTGGTGATGTCCGCATTTCGATATTGGTTTTGTTGATTTTTCATGTGAGCAGGCCAGGAGAATGTCAAGCTGCTCTTTAACACTCCGACGCTGGTCCCTCAATCTCCCGTTGGAGAGCCGCGAGCCTCCCCATGATGGTATCAAACTTCTTTTCCGTGTTGTTGTCATTCTTTTGATTCTGAGACCTCACACCTGCAGTGATCCGTTCCGCGATGTGATCCAACTGTCGCTCAAGGGTCTCATTTTGAGCAGGCCTCTCTCTGATGTATCCCCCCATACGCTCAATGGTGTTGTTTTGAGCCTTCACAGCAGCTGTAAGCGTCTCCAAGGTGTTAACCATGCTCCGTTTGTTGTGAGAGGTCGCGCCTCGTCCGATCGCTTCGATTCCAGCAGGCAGTCTTGGGGTGGTTTGAACAGCTGGTTCCGCTTTCTTATTTCTCCGATAAACCAGGGCCAGGCCAGCTCCGATCAGCAAGAACCCTGTTATCATGGTTCCGAATAGGTAGATATCTTCAGCGTCCTCGATCGACAGTCCCGCCAGGCACACGACCCTCCAGGTCTGCCACCCGTCCATCGTGTATCCGGCAGGGAAAGTCCCTCCAGGGCACTCAGGCTCTCCCAAGCCCAGACTTCTCGTTGAGAAAAGGGTGTCAATAGCATTCAGAGACCAGTTGATCAAATCCATAATTCTTTTAGGTTTTAGAGAACGACAGTGAGAGACTGTTCCAGGGAAAGTAATGCACACGAGACAAGACAAGGACACAGAGGCTAAGCAGGGAAGATAAGGGTAAGGAGGAGAGGAGAAAAGTGCGACCGCCTTCGCTGAGAGCCAAAGAGCTGACTAGAAAGTAATATTAAATAAATTCTAACAACAGCTGATCAAGCTTAAACGTGCTGCTGTTGTTTAACACGACATCGGCTGGTTTCTTCTTTCTGGCGCAAAGTGGGCGATAAACAAACAAGAGAGCTGATCAGCTGATCATTGATCAGTTTCATGATTGAAGTAGAAACAGGAGAGAGGGGAGAGAATGAGAGAAGAAGAGGCAGCTGTGCAGCAAACACAGAATAACTCCAGCTTTGTGTCTTTTTCATTGTAGCTGAATTACGGGACAAACTGTGTTCCTTTTCACCTCAATACGAAACGCATGATATTTTCTCTGAATACCAGACGATTCTGTTTTTACGGGACGGTTGGCAATTCTAATAATTAACCTTATGAACAAAATAAAGTTCAACATCATTAACATCATAGCACCCACCCAGCTGTATAGAAACTTGGTCATGCTAGCTAGTACGCAGTACGGAAAAAGTCAGAATAACAAAAATATACTCCACCTAAACTTGGTTTATATCTGACCCAGATAGACTGCAGGTCATAACTTCTTACCTGAAGTTCAGTTCAAACTCGGACCGGCGGCCGCCTCGGGGCTCTCTTCCTTCTGCGTCCCCTTTCTCTCATCCACCTGCTGGCCTCCACCACTTGCTAATGTTACTGAATCTGTGGAAGCTCCGCGATAGCCACCACACGAAGTAACGAGTAACGACCCTATCTAAATCCCAGTAACCACTAACGCGTTCCTGATTTTGGCATAATAACTAATTACCATGCTCGTTACCACAATAATAACGTAGCTACTGTAACGCGTTAGTCCCAACACTAAGAATCACACACACGAATGTCACAAGGTTTGGAGGCCAACTGCTGCTGCTGTCAGTTGCTGTCGCCAACAATTGCTTGTGAGGGATGTTTTAAAAACAGCCCCATGATGAGGGGACCAATAACCTGCCGCCAGCTCTCCAATCAGGAAGGACCTGTAGATACTTAAAGACATAGCACAGAAACAAACTCTACATGGCCAGGGCCATAACAGTTATTGCCAATAACCTTCAACTATTAAAACACATATTGCTAAAATGACTTTAATGTCTCTTGTATTAGAACAAAATAAGAGAAAACAGATAACCACTGTTGTGATAACCTTTATCTCTCACCTGGGTTTGTTGGTTTTGTCAAGTCAATTAATACAAAGGACTGGCTTTGTTGAGCTTCCTCAGTTAAAACCCTGAAGTTCAAGATTACAGAAAACAAACTGAAGCAGAATTAAGAGAAACTCTATATTTGTTTCTTTATCAGTACCTGTGAGAAGAGTGTTCATACTGTGTTGTTCTCTCTGCAAAGGTTTCTATCAGTAAATCTCAGAAAGACAAAGTAAACATTTACCATCAGGTCCTGAGCTACTACTAAAGATACTGTTACTGTGCCACGTGCATATCTTTGGAAATAATGAATTAGGTGGCAAAATTTGAGAATTAAAATCAGAATGTCTCCACATTGGGTGAGTGCCCAGTATTTGTTTATGTGTGCATGAGGGTGGGAATGCATGTTTGTGTCTGTGTGTGTCTGTACGTCTGTGTCTATGGCTGTATCCCAATTCAGGGTCTGCAGCCTTAACGGTCCACAAGGGCCGCGTACTCAAAGACCGCTAAGGCCGGAAGTGCGAGGCTTGTGAAATGGGACGGTCTAGCCTCCCTCAGGCATCGGTGCGTTGGTGGTTCTTGGTGTCTGGAGCTAGGCTGGCCTAACCCCTTTAACGGTCCACCATATACAAGCACAGGTGAGCCCATAAATGGCAGGAAGTAAACATTCCTTACTAAATAATGAAAGCAGAACGTTTACATGGAATGTACCTGCAGTTTAAGACAAGGCTTACAAATTTAAGTACAACAATGACAACTTTTATCAAAATCACTCCAAGAACTACAGATCAACTTACCTCAAAATATATAAAGCATATAAACAATTACAGCAATATGATGCAACAAACACAGCAGTACTACTAATGCTAAATACTCAAAGCTTCAAAGAACTGAAACAAACATTTATTTGCTGATACATACTTTAGGTTTCTGAATATTAAACTTGTTGCTGCCTTTCATAGTGTGTAACCTGAAGGCCCTGTGTACTTTCTCCCACACTGAAAACACGAGAATGATAAAATCATTTTAACATTACCTAATAAGACTGATTCAGGACAGACAATTGATTATTTTAAACTTTTCTAGCAGTCCTTCACAAACAGGGAACAGTCTGTCTATTCTCTCCATCTGTCAGCTGCTGCTGGCTCTTCCTCCTCCTCTTCCTCACACACTGCTGAGTTTGTCCTGGTGGATCATCAGGGGTGCAAAGCCTTTATTCTTACAAGCTGGATGACTTGTAAGAATGAATGATGCTGCGAAGCATGAAAATGCCATTGGGTCTGCAGTGGTGGTTTACAGGTATCAATTCTTTTCAAATGTATTTTTTAGAAAAATCAATAAAAATAAAAAGTGCAAGCAAACCAGTAAACAAATTAAAAGAAACAAGTACTGTTGAGAAACTATAATACAAAAATTACAATTAAAATTGTCAACAACAAAAAACACTGGTGAATATATAACTAATATGTAAACAACTTAACAATCCCCCAAAGTCACGTCACATGACAGCGTAACATCTAAACACAAGAGGGGGGAGGAGGAGCAAAGTCTGCCTGCTCTTCGCTGACACGGGAGCAGCGAGTCTGGCGACCTGACTGTTTCGTCTTTGCCAAATGCACAGCATTGCAAACAAGAGCAGTAAGTAAAGAATCAATCTTACCAGGCTAGAATGGATCCGATACCAATGCCGACTTGATATCGAATCGATACCAAGTTGGTTTCGATTAATAACGCGATAATTAATGTGATATTGATTCATTAAATTTTGAATCGATTTCTAAATATAAATGTATTTTTGCCAGAAATGCAGGGAGCTCACAAAACTATTTCAATAACCACCAAACAGCTAAAACAATAAATGAGAGCAGGTGAACAGATTCCACACAAAGATGTGAACACAAAGCGCGGACCCGATGCATCAGTGACATGTCGTCTTTCTCACCCGACGGCACAAACAAAGACACGCCGTCGGGGCAGAAAGTCAACATCTCACTGATTCTGAGCTGCAGCTTTTTTTCCTCTCCGACCAAAAGAAAGCTTCATTTTTGCTGTTTAATACAATTTTTTTTAAATTATGCCAAATTGAAAAACGCTTAGCTTGCTGTTTTTCTGTGTTTTATCCTCAGTTACTTTGACACAGTTACTGAGTCAAAATTGAATTTAATCAAATCGATTATAGAAATCAGTGATGATACCCAGCCCTAGTGAGTAGCCTAATCCCAACAGAAGTGGATGTAGCTGTGGGTAAAGAGAAAAGATGAAAAGGTTGATAACACATTATATGCAGTAAATGCACTGCCCAAGTGTCCCCTCTCCCCACTGCCTGTCAATAAAGAACTTTGTGTTGACAAGATTGTTAGGTAATCATTTACAAATCTATAATATCTGTATGGACAGCGTTAACTGAAGAGGTTGAAAAATTCAATACTTACCTTTAAAAGTTTACTCTTCGGCCACTACGCTTCTGCCATCTGCCATTTTATTTTATTTTTTCAAAAAAAATTAGCCATAGTCAAAGGTATCGAGGTATCACTATGAATGACGACATCATCCAGGTAGGAAACAGCACATGCAGTGTGAGGACGCAGCTATCGCTACAGGAGGTGCTGAAAAATGGCTGGGGCTTCAAACAAGCCAAACGGAAGTGTGACGAATTGGTACGAACCATACAGAGTGGAGAAGGCCGGTTTTAGTCTTTGGACTCTGCAGACAAGGGAATCTGCCAATCAGCTGCGTTTCAAAGTGGTGCTCCATGAGAGTCGTGCACACGGGCAGGAGGGAGAACACATCTGCAAGCGCTGTTGCAATGCACGAACATCAGCTTTATTGGAATGAGTGAGATGTTAATCACAATGCATCTCAACCACACTCTCTAAAAACGTCATGCCCACAGCACGTTTTTGAGAAAAATCTAATATTTTTGTCCTTGAAGATCATTTCACAGTTTTTAATGAGCTGCAGGAACCCTGTTCTGTGTGAGTGGAGAACAGCCAAGTTGCCTCCTCTGATAAACCTCCACATGTACCACTGAAAACAGTTAAATTAGGCTACGTTCACACTGCAGGTCTTAATGCTCAATTCCGATTTTTTGATCAAATCCGATTTTTTTGTCTGCTTGTTCACACTACACATAAAATGCGACATCAACGCGCTCTAGTGTGAACGCTCAATGCGGCCCGCATGCGCAAAAGAAGATGTCACACACAACTCGCTCTGTTTAGACCCAGAGTAAACAGTATTGTTTGACTGATGGCCCTTAATATAAAGACTTTATGTTTCCAAATTTTTGCTTTAAGTTATTTTGTTATTTACATAATAATGCAAATAACCTAATAATAATCCTTTTTGCTGTTTTAGAGGAGCGGTGCTTCAAAGGATAGTTGCAGATTTCTGTCAGAATCTGCAGAAAATACAGTAAAAATAAAATGTTCACATTTCTCCAACGTTGTCTTCCTAACAGTTTCATCGGATGGCAAGAAATCGTTCGCGATGTCCTATCGGGCGCTTCTCCGGCGCTGATAATTGGCGTCTGTCTTGTGTCAGTGACGTAAAAGACGGATTTAATGCGACATGACCGTTCACACAGCAGTCGCTTTCTAAAACATCGGATATGTATCGGATTCAGGACCACATACGAAAGTGACCCAGATCGGATTTGAAAATATCGGATTTGTGCCGTTCACACTGTCATACCAAGATCGGATACGGGTCGCATAGGGGTGAAAAAATCGGATTTGATGCGCTTTCGCCTGCAGTGTGAACGTAGCCTAAGTTTGAATCTGAAATCATGGCTCAAACTACTTGTTCTGAGACCAGTTCTTCATTTTTCACACCAAACTGTTTAATAGGACAAACGTTACACAGAGTTCATCAAACATAACTAACGCTTTAACATTATCAGGATTTCATAATACAAACTTCAAATCAACAGGAAAACAGCTGCAGAACATGTGGATCAAAATGAATTCATTAAAAAACAACATGTGGACTTCAAGGATACAGTAAATACACTAGAGTGAAAGGAGGAGCCAAAATTTGAAGGAATTTGAATTAAGTAAAAGTCACCTGTGATCTTTAAAATGGTCCTGATGTGTGCTGCTGTTTTTACCTTTCAACATTTCTTTGCTGCCACTGTGAATACGAATGTGGTCTTTGCCTAATTAAATAAATGTTACACTGACTCACTGCTTCATCTTCTGGTACAAACTGGTATTATATGGAAGTACAGCCCAAAACCACTTTAGCTTGAGGTTCTTTTTTCTGGACATAAAGTCACAGCAGGTGTTGTTTCAAAGCTGGTGGACAGATTTAGTTCATTTTGGAAGTTTTAAGAGCAACTGCTGTGGAAATATTTGCAGTTTTGGGAGAAAATGATTTATCAGAAGGGATTACCACAGCAAGAGATTACATATGAATGAAGGAACTAAGTACAACTTAGTACAACTACTAAACACTACTGTGTCCTAAGGGAACAAAGACTAAAATGTAACAGGGATAACATTTTAGAGAATTAAAATCCCTCAAAGGAAAAAACATAAACTTGATATGCATATCTATACATGCAGTAAAAAGGGAATGAGAGGGTATATTTTACTGTTATTTTATGATTGCATCAGAATCATACAACAAGCATTTATTGAAATTAGTGATATTACATTAAGACTGTATTACAGTGACTGTTATAATCAGGATAACTATAATTTTCTATTCACCGTGTCAGTATAATCATACGATCTTTCATTGCAGGTGTAACCTGGATCATCTTTATACATATTGCCGCTTGGTGCTTATTATGGAGTTGTGCTCACGTCAGTAAGGGTTAAAAGCTACAGTCAGCGGGATTTTTGGCTGATCTATTGTGTAAAGCGACGCAGAGCGTAGAAGGCCGCACATGCTTACAAGACACTTACATGATGTTATTTGAGGATCTTTGATTCAGTTATATCTTTTGTTAACCTTTAAGTAGTGTGTATTGGTAATAATTACTCATTACTGCATTTACTTATAATCACTAATTGTTATGGCATTAGAGAATTTCATTAGGCTGTCGGCCTTATGTTACAACTCCTATTACAGGCATCGTCATGATCCCATGTTAGCATTTTTCTATTACAGGTGCAGTGATAATCCTTTTGTATACACATGCATTGTATTTTCTGTGCTTGCCAATGAGGGGGGCTCGATCAACTAGTGGAGGGTCGGAAACTTTGTTTGGCGCGAGGACCGAACAATCTATTGTGTTAAGGATCTTGAGCTACAGAGAGAACACGCCTACAAAACACATATACCATGTTATTCACCATTATCCTTTATTCACTTATATTCTTTTATTAAGCTTTGAACAGTGGCATTTGATTAGAACATTTATTCAACATATTACATGTATGGTTTCAGTCAGGTTATTGCACACATGAAGAGTTGGCCCCTGTCTTTATAGACAGAGTGATTGCTGAGGTCGAGGCACACATGCACACACACAATCAGTAGTTAAACCCAGGGTCAAATAGTTAGAAAACAGTTTGCAAGGCCTTGTTGCTGTTTGATTGTATTCGCGGGAGAGACGGTTTGTCCCAGGGGATAAGCGGAGTGAGGAGATTATGGGGAAGGATCTGGCCTCAGCAAGAAGAAGATGTTCTGTCAATGTGTTAAAAGTTGTCAACATTGTCCACATTGATTGTATTGTATCTACTTTACGCATGAGGGGGCGTTCTAATACCCTGATGTTCATAAAAACTATTGTTGTATGTTTTTCGAGAGAGATTTTGATGCTGTCTGCGTACGGTATCCATCTCCCACATGTCTGTTCATTAAATCGTCGTTTGACTCAACCCGGCCGGACCAGTGTTGTTATTTTGGTTTCCCTCTTGTATCTATCCCCAATATTTTGAACTCATAACAGCAGCTTCCTAAATGTAACATTCAGGATTATTCACTGCAGGTCCAGA
>CAKLIZ010000652.1:0-31642 GCA_922035795.1 Oreochromis mossambicus
AGTACCTCGCTTATTTGGAGGTACTTTGGATTTGATAAAGACGACGTTCTCCAAACACAGGTACTCTGCAAAACTTGCCGAACACTCGTGGCAACCACCAGGGGAAACACGACTAATCTCCACCATCATCTTCAATACAACCACAGAGAACTGTTTGAAGACTTCCAGAAAGATAGGGCTAGCCAAACAAAGGTTGCTAATGTTAAGACAAAGAGCACAGCAGTCCAACAGCCGTCTCTGTATCAGAGTTTTTCAAGTGGAACTCCTTATGAGAAAACGTCGAAGCGGTACAAAGAAATAACAGAGGCCATTACCCATTTTTTGGCTAATGACATGATGCCTATAAATACAGTTAGCAGAGAGGGCTTCACCAGTCTGATACATAAAGTGGACCGGAGATACCGCATCCCCTCACGAAACTACTTTTCCCATGTCGCCATTCCACAAATGTACGAAACATGCCGCAAGACCGTCATGTTTGAACTGAGCCAAGCTGAAAACTATGCAAGCACTACAGTAAAGTTTCCTCTCCAGTTTTGACTTACATCATAACTACTTGGTGAGTGGTAAAATGATGAACAACTGCATTGAGATAATTTGCATTATAATTTAAGTTATGTTTATTTAAAACTAATTATAGAGACCGGGAAGGATGGCTTTCAGAATTCAAGCCTCAGAAAATTTTTTATGGGGGCAATGTTTCAATGTTAAAGTGCACTTTGTTGTTACACTGCTAATACAGCAGCTTTCTTTAACTAAAACTGTTGCAGTAAAACAGAAATTGTGTATTCAGGTTTTTTTTTTTTTTTGCTATTTATTTTATCGCAAGTCATATTGTTATCACAATATTGATCACAGTTATCGCACATTGTTGTAAAGGCTCACCTTTCAGCACATTCACTTCACCAGATGCACCTTGTTTCTTTTCCTCACCTTTGATTGGGTGTGGTGCTTGGCTTTAATTGCAATCACCTGTCACTCGTTATATAAGGACTGCACTCACCTACCCCTCACTCTTTCTTCACTCCCACATGGGGCGGCAGCTGAGGTGAGTTTCTGTTCGAGTCTCCTGAGTTCATGTATCATTTTGAGTTACTTAAATGATACTATGTCCTTTTTAGAGATAGCAGTCCATATGTGTCTTTCCTTTACCAATAAAACGACAAAACCTGCAAATGATTGATGACTGCTTATTCTCATTCTAATCGGATGAGCCCATGATGATGACTACTTAAACCCCGAGCCTTCCTTCCTCCAAAACACACATCACAGGTTTTCCTAATATCGTGCAGCCCTATTCATTACACACAAACCCTGTCTCACTTCACTTCCTGTCCAGTTTACCTGCATCGAGGAGTTTAATGATGGCAGGGGCGTGGTCCATGTCGAGCGATACGTTGTCCAGCCAGTTGTTGTCCATGAGGAAGAGGAAGACGCCGAGTCGGGTTTTGAGGGCAGCCAGAGACTCTGCCTTCCTCGTGGTGATGTCATCGGGGTGGTACTTGGAGCGGAACCACTCCTGCTCTTTGTGCTGGAGGAAGAAGTCCTGCAGCTGCTGCCGCCTGAAGTCTAGCTTGTACTGGTTGTAGCGCTTCACGGCCTCCGTCTCGTCCACGCTGTCCTCCATGTTCAACAGGAATTCCTGCAAACGCGTCACAGACGTGATGTCATAACCTCGCCAAACAGACGTTTTGATGCCTCCTTATTTTTTTTAAATCAGAGACCCACCTTAAAGCTCCTCATGGTAGGAGGACCGGGAGGAGGGAGGTCTGGATCCACCATCCCCAACCTGAGACACAAAACTCAGGTAATAAATAATCCATGTGAAAACTGTTGGAGCCACTAGGGGGCAGAAATGCATCTGACTGAGCTCACCTGCCCTGCAGAGGGTGGCCTCCATGATGTGGGTGAAGGTGAGGAAAGTCTGGGTGCCAGCCCTGAGGCCCCGCCCCTGGAAATGGAGCCCCGCCTCCTCCATACGGCAGGTCGTAGCGGTACGGCTCCCCCCTGTGGTCATCCCTAAGGGTGAAACAAGGATTATTAATCACAGCTGGAACATGGAGGAGAACCTAAAGTCTGCAGCTGCTTCTCTCACACAGGCCTCACCATTCTCTCCTCATGCGTTTGTGCTGAGGGCTGATGTGTCTGGGCGGAGAAAACCTCTCTCTGCGGCCGCGGTCATAGTCCCGCCTCCGCTCGCGGCCACGGTCCCAGTCCCTGAAACAAACAGAGAGCTGACATCACACAGCGGACAAACCTGTCGGGATGAAGTCGGCGACTTTCTTCAGCCATAATAAATCCTGACGACTCAGTTTCCAATAACATGTCTCATTCATACGCTAATGTTAGGACAGATGTTTACAGCTGGATAACAAACTGTATGAACTCTGCAACAAATGTGTCAGATGTGATTAGGGATAAGTACTGCATGCATAAATAATACAACTGTGTGGGAAACTTGGATACTTCAATGTTAAACCGAATGCAAGTTACCATGAGTTTACAGAGCGAGCATAAACGAACTGTCACACCAAAATCTAACATTTTATTGACTTGGACATTTCTAGTTTGAGCCAGAATAGTTCTGGTCGTATTATTTTTTTCACATTAAATCCGCAGGAATTTGTGTGACTTGTCAGGCAGGGTCAGGAGAGCTGTACTCACATGTTGGTGCCATACTTTAAACTCCTCTGGCAGCTAGGCCACTAGATGGCAGCAGCTCCCTCTGTGACAGTAGTTCTGCAGCAGTTTGATGCAGTAAATGAGCCTCTGTAGGTTTAGTCTGAACTCAGTTTTCTGACTGTCAGACGCGTCAGCTAGTCTGATCTTTCTCTCCGGATTAAAAACGAATAACTTAACGATCAGAATAATCTCCAGCTCCCACCTGTCGGGCCAGTCGTCTCTCCTTCTCTCCTCGCGCTCTCGTGACCTTTCCATGTCGCTGCGTTCTCGCCTGAACTTGTCCCGCCGCCTCCGATCCAAATCGTCGTCACTGTCTCCCATCGGGCTAAAGGAGCAAACAGATATTAACATCAGGGATTCTTTCTGCATCATTCAGCAACTTTAAATCATAAGTTTAAATATTTTGGGGGAAACACTTTACTACATCTTTCTGTAAATCACCAAGTATGAAGGAGTTTAAATAAAAAATTGTTCAAACTGTCAAAATAAACCTTAAATTCAGAGAATTATCAGAGTTCGGTTAATTAATGCACATTAACAGATGGAGCACAGCTCTGTGAGGCTGAAGGTGGCGACTGAAAAACCTGTAGATTCAATAAATTTACACCAACGCAGGACCAAGAGAAGTACAAATCTCCCACACTAGATTGACTCCCATCACCTCCTGCCTGCAGATTTAATGCTCTAAGCGCCTAAACCCACACTGACTCCTTAAGGTGTGTGAAATCCTCTAAGGGGTGTAGCCTAATACCTCCTGCTGCAGGTAATAAACACACTGACTGTGCTGAACCATCCCCACTGAGAGGAACTGTTTTATTTTTCACATCAGGAATGAAGATTTTTGATCTACTTTAATGTCATCTGCTGTGACGGTTCCTGACTGTGTTCATCAGCGAGGAAAAGTCTGTCCAGAACCCGGAAATTAGGGGAAAAATAACTATAGGTGATGGGAAGTGCCCATGGTACACTTTCAGGTGAGGGACTGACAAATGAGCTCTACCAATAACAGTAAAGAATCCAACTGATTGTCATGTAACATAGTAGTGAGTGTATTTACAACCACGTTATATGTCAATCAACAGTTCTTCACTCTGATTGGTGGTCACTTCAGTCTATCAGTTACTCCTTCAAAGTCGAATGAGGATGTTGAATGTCACTTTGTGTTTCCAATATTTGCATTAACTTTCGTTCACACCAGATATGAACGCTGTATTGGAGCAGAAAATATTTGGATTCTATTTTGCTTTATTGTATTTAATGATCCAGTTTAGTCTCTCGACTTTGGCCACCACTCATTGACTCTGTATTAGACCCTCATCCATATTCTGAATCTCCAGCAAAGCACTGGACAGACTCCATCATATCCAGAACTCCGCTGTCATGAGACGCACTAAGCTCTGGGACCATATCACCCCCACCCTCAAAAATCTCCACTGCCTCTTGGTCAAATACCTCAGTACTTGTCTCATCTCTTTCACGCAGACAAATAGTCTTGCTCGCACTAACCCCTTCACTGGGCTTGTTTAAATAAACAAACAAAGAAACTGTTATAAGTTGTTATAAATATTAACTACAACTCCGCTTCTGTGTTGATATGTTTACTTCACTCACTGACGTGCTTTTCATGCAATTCATGTTGTGTAGAATTTTAAGAGGTTCAATGTTTAATGCTCTTACTTTAGATTCAGGTTTTACAAATTTTCCTGAGACGTGCAGGAGATCTTGAATGACAAATCACAGAGCCTGACCGGTCTGTTGCTCTCACAGAAAAACTGAGATAGGAAAATTACCATTACTGAGGAAATAAACATCCTTAGCTGAAACGCCGCTGCTTAACAATAATAACTTATGCAGTCTTCCACTTGTGCTAATATAAAAGCACATAAGCAGCAGTGTGTATCAGCTTAAACATCGCTGCTCTTTCACAGTTTTTCTTGAAATATTTATTATAAACTCTGTTTGTTTATGTGACTCCTCACTGATACATTGGCTGCTAATTAGCCTGCTAGCTTCTGTCCTTGAGTTCCTTAAAATCTTTTAATTTAAGGACAGGCTCAACGCAAACTCCCGGCAGCCCCAGATCGTTAGGAGACGCAAACATTAAGGGTTTAAAAGTTTTCACTAAGACAAATCAAACGCTACCATTAGCAGCAGTTAGCATTTCACAGCTAACGAAGCTAACAGCGGCTAATTAGCCCATTAGCACGGAGCCAGATGAGCCTGTTCACAGAGGTGTATCCCTCCGCTTAGGCCCCGCTGCTTTATCTGCGCGTATTTTGGAGTTTAAGGTGTTTTCTTACCTGAGATTTGGTTTTTTAAACTCAGAAACAAGCCCGTCACAGCTACCAGCAGCCGTACAGTTATCCCGCCGCCAGCTCCAAGAGCACAATGATCCAACGACACTTCCGCTTCCTGTCACTACCGCTCGTCTGTCCAATGAAAATGCGCCACCTCGAGGTCAGACTGGGTAAATACACACATTCGTTGAAATAAGGGGATAGTGGCGTTTTGTCTTCACTTCTGGGAAGCTGAGAACTCTTCTTCGTTTTCCGCGAGAGTTGTATTTGGCCAGCTTTGCCATTGAACTTCAGTTAAAATTTTAATAGCACAAAATTTAAAGTTTTTAAAATACTCCAACATTATGACATTTTCTGCTTTCCTGCAACATGTCACCCCTTTCTATCCAAATCTCCAAGAACCTCACTGAGATCAACTGAGTTTAAGAGATAAAAACAAACCATCATTCCTAATGGATGACATCCCAGCCCAAGTTTGAGTCACGTGAACACTGACTATGATGTTTAAAATGAAAAAAACAGCTTGTCATTGTTTCCATCAGCTAGTAAAAGACACTCTGATACCGGTCACACTGCCATGATGTGAATTTATTTACAGTACACAGACATATAGATTTGGTAAATAGATACACAAACATATGTGTACTAGAAACACATGTATACAATAGCACATGAGACAATAACGTGAAATGAAAGTCAACATTTTACTGTCATGTTGATCAAGAAGACAGAGCTCTAAAGTCTTTTTAAATGAGAAATCAAATATAATGCATTCTAGTGAATGTGTAATGCAACTCCTATACCTTTTCTCTGTCTTTAAAGTGATGATAAAAACATATTTAATGCAAAAAAATGTCATGAGCATCCAAACATCTTAGATCATAAATCCAGACATCACTTTTATAGTGTAGCTTTGAGCAGAGGATTTCTCAGTGTGATCAAAATCTGTTGTCTCTCCTTCCTGTTTCTTCCTCAGCTATTTAGCTCTCATCTCTAATGAGAGGGAGGAAGAGGAGTCGGGGATGTGCAAACTGAGAAATGAGGACTTATAAACAGGTCATAACAGCATTTCACTGTTTAGTCGACTCCTGTGGATAATGCCTCATATACTCTGCACTGCTGAACAAAAGCAACAATGGCTTCTGATCAGATCTATAAAGTTTTATTTCAGTCGCTCACATTGGGCAAATTTAGCCTTATGTCACTCTTTTGTGTTTTATTTAGCTTTTTACTCAGTTTTTAAAGTAATATTATTTAGAGTTCTACTTATTTATCTTCAGGTTCTTTTAAAGTGATTTCTATCATATTCTAATATTGATTCTCCACTAGTTTGTTTAAAGTTTCTCTGGAGTGTTTCTTCTCCAAAGTGAAGACACAAATCCTTTTGGTTTGCCAAATCAAACTTGTTTAGTTTCATGTGCTAAACACATGTAGCTGTGGCGACCCCTTCTGACCAGTAAAAGTAAAACCTACTCTGGTTTTCTTTTTTAATAGTCTTTACTGTTGTTGCTTTGGAGAGTGATAAAGTATATCTTAGTGTATATGTGTTACACTTAACAGAGCTCACTGATGGAGGTGCTGACATCTGAATGAGGAGACATGTAGGACAGTTCGTGTCCTTGCTCGGCAGGAGGCTTACTCCGTTCTCCTTTACAGTTTCTGTAGATTAAAAAAACCACCACCAGCAGCAGCGACAACAACAAGCAGCACAAGAAAAAGTGATAGTGCAGCAGATTTAGTATAGCCTCCTCTGTGCTCGCTCTGTCCTCCTGGTGAACCTGCAGATGACAAACAAGTCTAATTGACATCGTGATGAGAAAAATAGAAATGTTTCTCTTTCACATTAACCACCAGGAAGAAGTTGAACCTTCAAGGTGATGTTGTTTAGAAGCTGAGCTTCTTGTTTGTCTTTGCATCTGCAGCAGGTGGCCGCCCCTCCCTGAGCCTGGTTCTGCCGGAGGTTTCTTCCTGTTAAAAGGGAGTTTTTCCTTCCCACTGTCGCCAAAGTGCTTGCTCATAGGGGGTCATATGATTGTTGGGTTTTTCTCTGTATTTATTATTGTAGTGTCTACCTTACAATATAAAGCACCTTGAGGTGACTGTTGTTGTGATTTGGTGCTTTATAAATAAATTGAATTGGCAGTTTAGTGACCAAACAAAATGTCGATCAAATATTGCTGGCTAAAAACAAGGAGAACAACAACCAAAACAGGTCCTCTTAAAAATAACAATAACAAAAAACAAAAGAAGTGAAACTTCTATTCCTCCTCCTACCGAGCTAAACATTAGCAACCTACATATTCACAAGATTATGTGAATATGTAACACAGGGGTAAGAGAGGCGATGGCTGCAATAGATCATATTGGTTAAGTTTACGGCACAACAAATGAAACAGAATTTAGATATACACGAATCTAAAAGAACCAGGAAGTCAACGTTTTTTGTGCAAGTATAAAGAAAGAGCCGAGATGCATCAATAACGGTTTACACTACATCTTGTTAAAGTATATTTACACACATCTTACCTTCAGAGGAAAGAGGCGTAAAAAAGATGAGAGAAGAAACAGTTGTGTGGTTGCCTTTGACATCTTTTCTTTATTTCAGCTGGAGTGCAACATAAAGTCACATTTAAACTAGTCTCTGTACGATGCTATGACGCACATAGGCTACGTTCACACTGCAGGTGTTAATGCTCAATTCCGATTTTTTGATCAAATCCGATTTTTTTGTCTGCTTGTTCACACTACAAATAAAATGCGACAGCAAACGCGCTCTAGTGTGAACGCTCAAAGTGGCCCGCATGCGCAAAAGAAGATGTCACACACAACGCGCTCTGTTTAGATCCAGACCAAACAGTATTGTTTGACTAATGGCCCTTAATATAAAGACTTGTTTCGGAATTTACGTTTCCCAATTTTTGCTTTAAGTTATTTTGTTATTTACATAATAATGTAAATAACCTAATAATTATCCTTATTGCTGTTTTAGAGGAGCGGTGCTTCAAAGGATAGTTGCAGATTTCTGTCAGAATCTGCAGAAAATACAGTACAAATAAAATGTTCACGTTTCTCCAACGTTGTCTTCCCAACAGTTTCACTGGATGGCCAGGAAGCGTTCATGATGTCTTCTCGGGCGCTTCTCCGGCGCTGATAATTGGCGTCTGTCTTGTGTCAGTGACGTAAAAGATGGATTTAATGCGACATGACCATTCAAACAGCAGTCGCTTTCTAAAACATCGGATATGTATCGGATTCAGTACCACATACGAAAGTGACCCAGATCGGATTTGAAAATATCGGATTTGTGCTGTTCACACTGGAGTATTTTGGATCGATAGTAGGGGAGACCGGGGATAGTTGTAACATTTTTGACATTTCTGTCTGTAAATTGGAGCTCTTTTAAGGTAGTGGATTCAAAATTTAATGCAAAGTATTTACATGTCTCTGCTATTAAATAGTGCAGCTATTTTCTCTGCAGCACAATTACTCATTGCATGATATGGTTTTAAACACAAAGAGTGAAATGTTACAATTAACCCCATAGTCTGGGTTAGTTGTAACATATCCTGGGGTGAAATGTAACACAATGAAATAAGGGTACTGACAAAACATTAACATGTAATCTTTGGTTATTCAACACATGAATGCACATAGAGCCATTTATGTAGCTGTGTGTGTGTGTGTGTGTGTGTGTGTGTGTGTGTGTGTGTGTGTGACAGAATGCAGAAATCTAGCTTTTGAACATATTCCAACCCCCCAAAAAAGACAGATGATGGAATTTTCTGCAACTGAATATTTCATTAATTTTGGTTGGTCTTCCTTGAGTTTGGCCTCATTGGCTCAGTGGGCATTATAACCTACAACTCTTGCACCAACTTTTGAACATAACAATGAAGCTGAAAAAATGTAGTTGTGCACCAGCATCGCAATTCCATTACTTTTTATCATGGCTTACCTTGGTGTGGTTTGCAAAGTGCTTCAGAAAGATGAGGAAATCTGTTTCTTGCACCCATCCTGATTTATTTCCACTACCAATACTTCCTACTGGTCCATCTCTGACACAGTGGTCTGCATAATGTATGTGTGGGAACACAAACAGTGGAGGAATTGTGTTGCCAATGGCATTAACCGCATATACAAAGGTGACCAGTGAACCTCTCTCTGCTGATGTCGTTGCCCCAACTTGTTTAATATAAGTTAAAGTAATAGTGTGGTAAGTTGTAACATTTGCATTATTGTTACAACTAACCCAGACTGTTGCTGTTACAACTGACCCAGACTCCTATAGCCATGAACTAGCTAACATTACAGCCAACGGCTAAAACATTAGCACTAAAGACCTACACAGAATATATCCCCATAGACATACAAATAACATAATTTAAGTTTGATGAGTTTAACTGCAAAGCAGATAATGCTATTAGAAATTGAAATAAAGTAGAAAAACGTACTTTTTGGCATACAAATTACTTTTTTTCGTGTTAAATTGTCTGTGTTTGACAAAATGTGCTGATTTTTCACATGTGATAGCAGAACTGAATCGGGCATGCACAGGATGAGTCACATCATTTGAAACTTAGCCCTGATTGGAGAAATTGGAAGTGTTACAACTGACCCACGTTACAACTATCCCCGGTCTCCCCTACTGCTGTGTTTGTTGCATAATATTGCTGTAGATGTTTATATGCTTTATACATTTTGAGGTAAGTTGATTTAGAGCATTACATGATTTTGATGTGTTTGTATCGTCTCTGCCTGCTCGTTCCTGTTTGTTGGAGAGGTTGTGGACAGATCAGGAATTTCTCACATATATTTTGTCTTTGAATGAACCGTCCCTCAAACACCTCACAGCTGGACATGTGAACAGCTGTATGTGAGTAAGGACATTAGTATTGTGCATTTTCACTCTCAAAGTGCAACAATCAAAGCTATTCTGTCATGTTAACTACAGTATAAGATGAAAACATTTACTTTGAAGACAAAACAACAAAACAAAACAAAAAACAGTAGATACTCTAATTTTATTGATTATCTTTGAGGTACAGTAATACATTTTATATAATGTTTGCAGATTATTTTCCTACAGCCCAATCCCAAATCTGCTTACCTACATGCTACATGCTTACCTATTATTTTATTTTATTTTCTTGTGCTGGAATTGGTGCCCCGGTTAACCTGTGGTTAAAATCATAGTATGACAAACTGTAGGTACTTCTTGCAGACATACAGAGTTCATTTTCAAGAAAACTTTTACGACAGATCTCAGGCTCCTTCAGTTTCACTCTAGGACACCTTTGAGCTTCCATACCTGAGTAGGAACATTGGGATTGGACATTTTACTATCATTGATTATACTTATATAATATTCACATCACTAATGTATGACTTACTTCCAAATACCAGTTTAGCTAAACATACATATCTTTTTATATAACTTTCTCTGGAGTTTTCAGTCAGGTTTCTTATCATGTGTGGTGATCAACCTTCCTGTTTCCACTACACTAGGAAAAAGTAAAAGGCAAAAACTAATATCATAACAATAACTATGACCATGTTAGATTTGGCTCCCAGCCACTAAAGTTAAATTGAAGTTAAACTTAGAGATACGAGGACATCCAGAATGCATTACAGCCGGTATCCTGATCAAATTTGAAATCAGGTAAAGTTTGAGGCTCTCATGGTCCCATTTATGGCTGATATTTTTATGGTTATCAAACAGTGAAAGCAGAAGCAGAAAGATAGTGTCAAAGTGGTCAAAAAGAGACACTGCAAAACAAGAGATTAGAGCCTATAAGGACAACTAGTGAGTGGACCTTTGATTAAAGAATTTCTACCAAACTACAACTGCAGCTGAACAAATGAGCTGTTGGTGGAACTTTACACTCTGAAATATTGAAAGATTTAAAGGATGAGACAGCTCAGCACAGCATGTTATTAACTTCACACATGAAGTGGTTCAGTCCAGTCAGACTTCAGTTTTGCAGTCACCGTCCTCGTCCTGCTTCTTCGACTGGTCGTCATGGTAACTCTGGACTTTCCTCCAACGAATCCTGAAGTCTGTCAGTCCTTCTGACAGCATGAGGCCTGACAGCTGGACAAAATGTGCAGATGATGAAAAACATGAAGCATAGTTTGAACTTGTGTCAAGTTTGTGTTGGTGACTGAACTGCTGACCTGCTGTGAAACCTGCTGCTGGATCTCTGTGCTGTGCATGTCTGCATCAGACTGAAGCTTCATTTTCACCACTGTTTGCTTTGTCACTGCTAAAAATGAACCACATATAAAAACACAAACATTAGTATTTTACATGATGACAGGATCTTACAGTGTTTGCATTCTGGACGTCACCTGTGAAACAGAAAAAATAGAATCTGCTGCCACAGTTGCCATCACTCCATTCCCCTGACATTAAATACATTGCTGCACAGTACTCAATTGAATTTCCATTATTAGGCTCAGAAGGCCCCCAGTTAGTGAATGTGGAGGTTGTGTTGTCAGACCAGGGGGCCCAGGGATCCCTGTAGAGGCCAATCCACACATACTGAACCCCTGATCCATTCAAAGTGAGCGTGATGTTGGATTTCTCCTCTTTGCTTCTTATACTGGTCAGGTCTGTGTGGTATGTCCTGCAGTACGACTGAGCCGCTGACCAGGAGCGGCTCTCCTTCACTAAGATGTAACTTGTATTTTTGGCTGTGAAAGATTAAAAAAATGATGAATTTTGAAAAACACATTATAAATCTCACACAATTGTAGTGATAACTAGGGCAACAAGCCTTTTTTAAATACCATTGTAACACAGGAAAGGGTAAGAATCTCCACAGGGTCTATCATTCATCTGTGTTTGTCCCTGAAGAGCCACACAGTATTCCTTTGCATTTACGCAGTCTGGTTGGCCGTTAGCCCAGATCAAAAATTCATGTGTACTGCCAACATAAAAAAGTTTTCCCTCCATGGACCACTTCCAGCTGTAACGATCACTATAGAGCCCTATCCAAGCTGCAGTACTGATCCTTGGTGACATTGAGAAAAGCAGTTGGTTGATGTCACTGTTGTAGATGGTGACCAAGTCAGTGAAGTGTTCTCTGCAGTAACTCTGAGCTTCAGTCCAGGTCATCAGCTGATTCACAAAGTGGTATTCTCTGGAGTGGGGAGGAAGAGTGGAAAGTCCTCCTGAGAAAAATAAAACAAAGGTTTTTAATTGTGTAAACTGGGTTCTTGGGCGAATCACTGAAAAGGACAAATTTAAAAAATAAAATAAAAATTATAACCATTTAAATAGTCAAACTATATGGAGAATAACTAGAGGTGGAGGAGGAAACTCAGCTATTGAGCTGTGCTACCTAGCCAGAAACGTTTCTTTCAACCTTACCCCCTCACCCACCGTGTGGGTTCATGTGCGTGTGTGTATGTGTGCACCTGTCCCGATAACAGCTCGTTTATGTGAGTTGTAGGTTCACTTGAGTTCATATGGTTTACCCGTGGTTTTAATTTAATCAAACAATTATGTTTTAATTAAACTACTTTTTATGGGTTCTACATGTCTCTTACTAACCTGTTATACTGACATATGCCACTGCAGCTTCTCTAACATCTGATTGGTTGCCGTGAAAAGTAAGTTGATCCTAGAAAATTGATTGCTTGTGTGGACTTGGTATCCCAGAATGCATTTCAAATCACAGGTAGCAATGGCGGCGGCATAAAGTTTTAAAATACCCTGTTGTCTGTCACCAACTACACCTTTAATAGTGTTTTAGCCGCGAATGTAGTGGCGTAATCTTCACATGTCTGGTCAGGTTCTCAACATAGAACATGTTTGCAAAAGTGCTCCGATGTTTTCAGAGATGTCACTAGCTCTCTCTCCGCTAACAGTCAGCTGACAGAGTGTACCGAGCTCACAGCCCCGGTGTTCCATCTTAACAGTTTTTTTTGTTTTGTTTTTTTTATACGTTAACCAGTTTGTTTACATATTCCACTCTCTGTGTTCCACATGTTGCATACGCAGATTCTTATTTCACTGAACGATCATCTCTTTCCGACTGGTCTTGTGTCTCTGTGTTTCTGTGACATAAAAAACGAGAAGAAAACTAATACTGCTCATGAATGAGACTAAAGGTAGGAAGGTGTCTTTAAAACTAAACATGTTATTTCCGCAGTGTCAGCTGTTTAATTCACAGCTGCTTATGCAGTAACCATGGTAACCACGGACTCTGAGCGGCTGGATTGACACAGGTCAGACAACAATTTTACATATATGATCTTAAAACAGGACACAGCCACTATACGTGCTGGCCTCATATCAAATGTGTACGTAGTCTATGTTTGACGTTTGTTTTATATCTAATCTTCGCTCTCAAACATTTAACAGCAGCGAGTCTGCAGCTGAGGGAATACAAACTCAAAGTTTTGAGCAGGTTTGATCGTTTCTGTCATAAATCAGCTGGAAATGCCACGTTTTCACTTTCTTTCTTTTTTTTGCAAGAGCTCTGCGCAAACAGTGCATGGTATTGTCACAGGAGCAATGTGTATTCATTTGGTAAATTATTTTTAAAAAAAGAAAAGTTATTATACTTGATTCTAATCTGCTGCTGAGTCTCTTACGCTGACGAAAATGCAGATAATGTGGAGGTAAGCATCAACGACACAGAGCTCTCAGTTCTCACTCCTTCTTTATTCCTCTCCAACATCAACTGCACATATCGCGCCACACTTCCTTAACACTGGGTGTGAGTGGAGCCCTCTAGTGGTCCAACACACATGCCCCCCCCGAACACCCAGCAGAACTAGTCCAGGACCTGGGGCTTAAGCAAACGGCCGGAACGACTGAACCGGGGGGGGTGGGGAACTGACAGAGGGCAACCCAGCCCGGGAGCGAGGCTGGCACTGGCGGTCAGAAAAAGCTGCAGACGACTCGGACTCCGTTGATTGTGGGTCGCTCCTGGGGGAAAAAAACAGAATCCATCAGCCCGGTGGCAGGTGGGCGGCCGCGGCGAGGGGCCTGGGCCGGGACCACCTGATCCTCTTGCATAACATGTGCAGGCTTAAGTCTGGCAACAGAGACAACCTCCTGCCGACCGCCAAAGTCCAAAATGAAATGTTTGTTGCCTGGTTTAAGAACCCTGTATGGCCCGTCATATGGTGGACGCAGCGGAGTCCTATGTGCATCGTGCCTGACGAAAACGAAACGAGCAGAGTCCAGCGAACTCGGAACAAAAGTGTCAGGCAGGCAGTGGTGCACAGGACCAGGAACAGGAAATGAGTCTCTTGGGGGGCGAAAAGGCAACAAAGAGGTATTGAAACATGGGGGAGGGCTCTCAGGTAAGAATTCCCCAGGGACCCGGAGGGGCTGGCCGAGGACCAGTTCAGCCGGGGAAACCCCAAGGTCTTCTTTAACCGCGCTACGCAATCCCAGCAAAACCCACGGAAGACGGTCGACCCAGTCGCCACCTGTTAAGGAAGCCCGGAGCGCGGCCTTAAGTGACCGGTGAAACCGTTCGGACATCCCGTTAGCTTGCGGGTGGTATGCTGTGGTGTGGTGGACCTTGACCCCGAGGCCGTCAGCCATAGCAGACCAAAGCTCAGAAACAAACTGGGGGCCCCTGTCTGAGGTAATGTCAGCAGGGGGACCGAAACGTGAAACCCACGTTGACAAAAATGCTCGGGCCACCGTCACTGCTGTCGTGGACGCCAGGGGTACCGCCTCCGGCCACCTGGTCGTACGGTCCAACCACAGTCAAAAGGTGCGTGAAACCCTGTGACTGCGGCAAGGGACCAACCAGGTCCACATGAACGTGATCGAAACGCCTACCGGGGACACGGAAAGGTTCGAGGGGTGCCTGCGTGTGTCGGTGGATTTTCGAGCGTTGGCATGGGATACAAGCCGCCGCCCATTCTTTCACCGTTTTGCGAAGGCCCGGCCAAATGAACCTGGCGCTGACCAGCTTGACCGAGGCCCAGACGCCGGGATGAGAGAGGGCATGCACCGAGTCAAAAACACGACGACGCCACGAAAGGGGAACCACCGGGCGGGGGCGGCCGGTGGAAACGTCGCAAAGAAGGTGCGGACCGCCGTCCCACACCGGGGTGTCCTCCAGCACGAGGCCCGTTTTTGTTGACTGAAGGGCAAGGACGTCCGGGTCAGCACGTTGCTCGGCGGCCATGGCAGCGTAGTCGACGCCGACATACACCGGTGAAACCAACACACGTGACACACAGTCAGCGACGTGATTGGACTTACCAGCCACATGCTGAATGTCTGTGGTAAACTCTGAAATGGCCGCCAACTGGCGCTGCTGGCATGCGCTCCATGGGTCAGAGACCTTGGACATCACAAACGTCAAAGGTTTGTGGTCAACGTATGCAGTAAAGTTGCGACCCTCGAGGAAAAAATGAAAATGTCGTGTCGCGAGGTGCAGGGCCAGCAACTCCCTGTCAAAAACACTGTACTTGCGTTCAGCATCCCGGAGCGTACGACTGAAAAAGGAGAGTGGTTGCCAGAGACCTGAAACCCGCTGTTCCAACACCCCACCCACTGCCACGTCTGACGCGTCGGTGGTCAACGCGATCTCCGCCGACGGAAGCGGGTGGGCCAGCAGGGCGGCGTCAGCCAGCGCAGACTTGGCTGGGGAAAACGCCTTGACGCGTTCCGGCAGCCAGTCAACAGGATCTTTGGCTGTTTTACCTTTTAAGGCAGCATAGAGTGGCTGTAGCAGGTGGGCAGCTCTGGGGAGAAAGCGGTTGTAAAAATTTATCATCCCCAAGAACTTCTGCAACGGTTTAACCGACGTGGGACGCGGAAAAGCCGAAACGGCCTGGACTCTGTCGGGCAACGGAACTACACCTTCAGCGGAAATGCGGTGCCCGAGGAAATCCAGAACAGGCAACCCAAACTGGCACTTGGAAGGGTTGATGATCAGGCCGTGCGCTGCCAAACGCTGGAAAACCTGGCACAGATGGGACTCGTGCTGGCTCGCTGAGCAGCTGGCCACCAATATATCGTACAAAAAAAAAAAAAAAAAAGGAACGGCAGCCCACGCAAAACAGAGTCCATCAGCCGCTGAAAGGTCTGGGCGGCCAAACGGCTTGCGCAAAAACTCGAACAAGCCGAAGGGGGTAATGACAGCGGTTTTAGGAACGTCTTCAGCGCGCACGGGAACCTGGTGATACCCCCTCACCAAGTCAATTTTAGAAAAAATCGACGTTGCGGCGAGATTGGCAGAAAAATCCTGAATGTGGGGGATGGGGTAACGGTCATTCTCCGTGGCATTATTTAAACGGCGGAAATGTCCGCATGGCCGCCACCGACCGTCCGATTTGGGCACCATGTGAAGCGGAGAGGCCCATGCACTGTTCGAACGCTGTACAATGCCAAGGCGCTCCATGGCTGCAAACTCTTCCCGAGCGATGGACAGTTTCACGGGGTCGAGGCGGCGCGTGCGCACAAACACCGGGGGCCTGACCGTGGGAATATAATGTTCAACCCCATGCTTCGTTACCGTGCTAGAGAAATTAGGGACAGACAGCGATGGAAACTCTAAAAGCAAACGCTGAAAAGCATCCCTGGAGGTCACTACATTAGCCCGAATCAGGGGCTCGGCGGCCTGAGTAAAACAGGGTAGCGAAGAAAACGAGAGAGCATCAATTAAACGTCTGTTAGCAACATCGACAAGCAGTCCATGAGCACACAGAAAATCAGCACCTAAAATAGGTACAGAGCTAGCGGCAACAACAAAATTCCACTGGAAATCTCGGCCATGAAATCAAACAGTCACCAACCTTTCCCCAAACGTTTTGATGGGAGAGCCATTAGCTGCAATGAGCGGTAGGGGGAAGGAGGCTCTTCTGGGAGCCGGAGTCCACGAAAACGTCTCCCGGAGCGCGAGTCCTCAATGAAGAGCAGCCTCTCTGTATTGCCAGCGGTCGCGGCTGCTATGGCGCGCTGGCGGGTCCATTTCCCTGGGCCGTGAAAGCGCAAGGCGGCAGGCAGCGACGCGCTCTGTCGCCAAAACGCTGATGGTAGAAACAGATGCTCTTTCTGCGGTGCCGGTGTGTAGCAATCCCTGCCGTCAGCAAGGCGGCGGATGCTCCGGGGGAGGCAGGTGGAGGCGTGGAAGGTGCCGCCGGTGAGTCTGTAGCCAGGGCGTGAATGTCGAAAGTGCGGCTAGCCAGGAGAATGCGATCCGCTTCTTCAGCCAGGGAGCGATAATCCTTCGCAGGCAGAAACGGGGAGTTTGCGAGGACAGCTCTCACGGCGGCCGGTAGTTGGCGGAGGAAGAGGTGGGCGAAGAGGAATCCCCCGTCATCCGGCCCGAGCAATGATAGCATATTCTCCATGAGCTCGAGCGCGGTACCGCCACCCAAGCCTGACAGGTTGAGGAGCTGTTCGGCTCGTTCAGCGTTGGAGAGGGCATAGCGCCGAAGAAGCAGCTCTTTAAGGACGGCGTATTTCCCTTGGGCGGGTGGGTCCCGGAGGAGCATCATCGCGCGACGGGTGGCCAGCGGGTCGAGCGAGGCCACTACATGGTGATACTTCATGTCGTCAGCCAAGATGCAGCGAAGGGTTAACTGAGCCTCCACGTGTACGAACCATGACGGGGGGTCATGAAGCCAAAAGTCCGGCAGTTTCAGCGCCACAGCGAAAGTAGCTGCAACAGGAGGTGGAGGTCCGGCGGCCGCTGATGCATCCATAGCAGAGTCTGTGTTATCTGCGGCCCGTTGCATGCTCGAGTCAGGGGTCACCAATGTGGAGGTAAGCATCAACGACACAGAGCTCTCAGTTCTCACTCCTTCTTTATTCCTCTCCAACATCAACTGCACATATCGCGCCACAAAACACAAGAACACACTTCCTTAACACTGGGTGTGAGTGGAGCCCTCTAGTGGTCCACCACAATAACACAGATCACAAACACCTGTTCAACCAATCAATTTCATTCCACTTTGACAAACTGATGCGTTCATCTCTGTTACAACATCTCGGGAATTGTTGACAGTAATAGGGAAGATTTTCATTAAAATAATATTGATGTGACCCGTGAATTTGTAGATGGCAGTGAGATTAGTTTGACGCTGCCAACACTTTCATGTGACCAAGTTGGGAAACTCAGAGAGCTGAAGATATCGTGGATATGCTGACCTCGCTCCGTGGTGTACAGGGCCCTTTACCGTCATGATTAATATTCACAACAAAAATATTAGCCGAACATCATGAAGTCCGTATGTGTTTCATAGTGTCGAACAACCTTTGCACAGTTAAACCTAGCACTTACTACCTGACGGAAACACCAACGTTATTTCTTTTAATAAAGTTTATGCGTGTATACACAGGTCACGCTGATTATTAAACAAAAATACCTTCCAAAAGAAATGGGCATCAGGCCAAAGCATAGCTGGACTGGCCATCGGGCTTACTGGGCATTTGCCTGGTGGGCTGCTGGCGATTTTTTGTTTTTATGGGCCGATGGATTTTTTAAAATTTTTTTAGGAAGGGTATATATAATGAAAGTCAAAGGAGTTTGCAAAGAAAAGCGTCTGGACTTCTTTAAGTTGCTTGAAGACGTTTCACCTCTCATCCGAGAAGCTTCTTCAGTTCTAAGGTCAAATGGCCGAGAGTCCCAGATTTAAACCCAGTGGGAGTATCCCCCCCAAGGAGGGACAAAGGACCCCCTGGTGATCCTCTAATCACATGCGCCAAGGTGTGAAAGCGGGTGTGGGACCTAATCAGCCAGGGTTTCGGGTGAGCTCATTGTGAAACCTAGCCCCACCCTATCATGTGATTTCCTGAGGTCAGACGGCCCAGGGTGTGAGTGGGCATTAAGGCGTCTGGGAAGGGATCTCAACACTGGATTACAGATGGCAGACAGTTGGTGCCGTAAACCACTGCCTCTGTTCAAAGATGGTCGCTCACAGTGGACATAGACATAGCTTCTTTTGAAAGAGGAGTACAAGAAGTAAAAAATAAATCAGACATTACAACCAGTTACTCAGTACTTGAGTAGTCTTTTCACCAACTACTTTTTTACTCTGACTTGAGTAATTTTTTGGACGACTACTTTTCACTTTTACTTGAATAATAATATTTTAAAGTAATGCTACTCTTACTTGAGTACAATTTTTGGATACTTGACCCACCTCTGCTAGGGACACACCAAAAAGTTGCTCGACATGGGTGCTGTAACATAAGACTGGCATCCAACTAACCACAGCTAAAAAGAAATTTAGATGAAACTTACCAGGAGTCTGGGACACATTTCATCAAGTTTATTTTAATTAGTCATTTTAATTTAATTAATTATTTAATGGTGTATTTAATTAATTCATTATGTCAGTCCTGGCGTTCCATAGCGCCACACTTCCTTCAGAATACAATACACTGGATCTCTTGGATGAGTCGTTGCTGTGCTCTTGGGATAATTCTGGCAGACCAGCCACTCCTGGGAAGATTCATCACTGTTCCATGTTTTCACCATTTGTGTGTAATTGCTCTAACTCTGGTTTGCTGGAGGCCTACAGCTTTAGAAATGGCTTTTTGTCCCTTTCCAGACTGAAAGACAGGGCTCTAGAGTGCGACTTAATTTTTCAGTGGTGCGACAAAAAAAAAAAAAAAAAATACTAGGTGGTACCGGTGCGACCAGCAGCTGTTTGAGTAAAAAGAAAACAAAAAAAGTCTCCGCAATTCTGCAAGTCTCCGTGTGGTCAACAACAGACACACATTATGCCCATATCATGGTCTAAACCAGTGGTCCCCGAACTTAAACTTTTTTTGCTAGGCCCCCCTTTGTTTTACAAGAAAAATGTTCGTATTCATATTCAGGGATGCTTCATCTCCTGCTTTGCATTTGTGTGGGTGCCTGTCAAAAAGTTTGTGTTTACATCGTTTTTGCGCTAGATTCTGATGCTGCAGGTTTTGTCTCTCTCCAACCAAAATTCACTGAACAAGCAGCAAAAGAAGATCCAAACTACGCTTCACATTTGATAAACATCGTCATTAATTCCCTCTTACTTTTGGTGTTTTGCTTCCACCATGATAAAATCACACTTCATGCACAGCTCTCTCTCTCTCTCTCTGTGTGTACTTTAAGAACAGTTTCCCATCTCAAATCTCTGTTTTTTGAATTATTCACTTGCTTATTACCCAGCAGTCTACCGTTGTTTACAGCGCTATCGGCCACTGTCTTTCTTCTTCTTTTTTTACTTAAATGACCTCGGACAAGAAAGACTAATTTCTGCTGCTCAATACTGAAGAAATTTAAACTTTTTAAAATTATGTAAAATTGCAAAAAGCTTGGCTGTCTCTAATTAAACCTCTGTAACTTTGCTCTGCTTCACTTCAGCAGCATGGTAATGTTCATATATTGATCCACGGTTTTCTTCAGTTTTTGATCTACTGCAGAATATTTTTAAGGTTATCTGCTATAAAAATCCAGGCCAGGAAAATCTCCTTCATGTTTTTCTGTGTTTTATCCTCAGTTACTTTGACACAAAGGAAACTGCTGTGATGCTCACACCTCTGATAAAGTCTCACAAGTGTCAGTACTGATAAATGATCAGAATTATAATATTTCTGGCTATCTGAGGCAAAATTGAATCAGAATCGAATGGATTATAGAAATCAGTGATGATACCCAGCCCTAGCCTAGGCCCAATAGAAGTGAATGTAGCTGTGGGTAATAAGAAAAGATGAAAAGAACTATTGATAACTTTTTCTGTTAAGGCCTGATCTCTCTGAAATTCATAGCCAGTGCTCTGACATGGAGCCATCAACCTCTGAACGTTGAAAAAGCACAGTAAAGCCAGAAAACATTATATGCAGCAATAAATGCACTGCCCAAATGTCCTCTCTCCACACTGCTTTTCAGCGGCAGGCAGCAGCAAACCGGTCGTCAGAGGAGGCTGATGTGATGATTAAGTTTAAGTTTAAAAAAACATAAATTACTGAACTTCAATAACTTAATGAAACTTAAAAGAGTCTGTTTAATATATAAAGTCTTACACTCCCTTGCTCCACCACCACTAAAGCAGTTCATTAGGCATAACGAAGCTCAGACAGGACCACTCGAGCTACAACCCGAGGAGACTTGTTTATACCTCACAGACGGACAGCATTTGGGCAGAATGTCCTCTCTGTCAAGGGTGGCCATCTGTGGAACAGTCTTCCTCAACCCATTAGAGAATGCTCGACTTTCAATTTGTTTAAGGCAAAGGTTAAAAACTGGTTATGGACAAATCAAGTGTGTGATCATGTATGAGTTGTATAGTTTTAATGTTTTATTTGGGAACAGAATGGTGTGTATGTGTAAGTTTGGTGATGGAGTTTTTATTATGAATGAATGATGAATTTTTATGTCTATTTTTTTATGTTTAAGGACAACAGATGGAAATTAGCCTTTGGCTATAATCTGGCATGTTTACATTCATGTAATTTGTTTTTACATTTATGTTCATTAGCATGCACTGTCCTAAATAAATAAATAAATAAATAAGTTTAACATTGTCTACAATATTGCCAAAGAGTGCCAAAGCACTTTGGTGATGGCCAGAGGGGCCGATGGCGCGATATGGCAGCCTCGCTTCTGTCAGTCTGCCCCAGGGCAGCTGTGGCTACAACTGTAGCTTGCCTCCACCAGTGTGTGAATGTGAGAGAGAATGAATAGTGGAATTGTAAAGCGCTTTGAGGGTCTCGAAAAGCGCTATATAAATGCAATCTATAATTATTATTATTATTATTATTATTATTATTAAAGCACAAGCACTTTTTAAGTAACTTCTCTTTCTTGTAGAACTGTGCTCCAAATAAAGATCTTTGTGTTGACAAGATTGTTAGTTAATCATTTACAAATTAATATTGTCTGTATGGACAGCAATTTTCCCCCGCAAAAAAGTGTATACATAAAACTGCGGTGTTAAGCAATGCGGTTGAAAGGGTGCACCTAACTTTTGTGCTGGTGCGCCTAAGAAAAGATGTTAGATGCACCAGTGCAACTGTGGCAAAAAGTTAGTTTAGAGCCCTGAGAGATTCCTACTTTGTTGTTCATGTTCCATTATGTTTTTCACACAGGATTTTTTTCCCCTTAATAATAAAGATCTTCCTTTTAGAAAATGCATTTTGTGTTTACTTGTGCTAGCTTTGTCTAAAATTTTAATTAGTTTGATGATGTAAGTGTGACAAACATAAAAATAGAAAATCGGAGAGAGGGCAAACAATTTTTTATACCACTGTAAGAACCAGTCTATTTGGGCATCTTGATACAACATTGTGATAAAACTCTCCTCTTTAATTTGGTCTTAGGACCAGCACCAGCAATACATCAGGATGTGGTTAATATCAGTAATTTTTAGAAAGAGGAGAAAAACAACTAGAAGCAGAAACATATTGATCCCTAATGAAGCAGCCAAAACGTGAAGTTTGTTAGATGTATTATTACAACCCCCCCCCCCGCCCAAATTTTCTATAAATCAAAAATCTAAATGTGAAAAAATAAAGAACACACATTTAAAATGAATGCAGGTATTGTGGTATCAGAAAATGCAGATTTTATCTGTCCTTGTGTTAAATGTGTTAATAAATATCTCATTTAAAAGATTATCATGTAATCTGAGTACCCAAATGACATCAGTTTATCTCATTATGATCATGGGCTATATTTCAAATGTTTAAAATCACTGACCTGAGAGCAGCAGGATGAGCAGTAAACAGGCTTCTTCCATTCTTGGCATCTGTACAACAGATATAGTCAAATGATTATTATTGTAGCATAATTATTATCACCAATTTTAACATTCATTATCTCCAGTAAAACAAGTTGTCCTTATAACAGGTTTCTTAGTATATAGTTTGGTGCACATGTCTAAATTAATTATATGCAATACTGTTTGAATATTTAAAATCTATAATTTATAGATCTTTAGTCTTGACAAAATTGGACATCCAAAACGTGTGTTTAAATGTTTAAATCAGAGTAATAAATTAATGATGACTTACCTGACAACATATCTTTTCATCTGCTGATTAAAGCTGACGTTCAAAGAGTTTTTTCTTTGTTCTTCACACATATTTTACTGTCAAATAAGGCCACCTGAAGGGAGTGAGCTTTCTGCAGAATTTGGGTGTCCCTATTTAAAACACAAATACAAGTTTACTTTCTGACAACAGGATGAGACACCTTTCTGGGCCTCAGGACAGTGGATCTATTTCATCTTTTTAATGTTGCTTCTGTTCTCTCTACAGGAATGTACAATGTAATAGATATTAACCAACAATCAACTGACCAACAATCAATTGACCAACAATGGTCATGTGACCCTACCAATGTTTCCTTGAAAAAAAAAAGATAGGCCCCGGGGCTTAAAGAAACATGTGAAGGTGACCAAAAGGTGACTCTGTCTCATCATAATGCAAATCATTAGGAAAATCAAGTTATTTCCATTTGTTTCCTATTAAACTAAGCTTCTACAAGTTCTAGGAACAGACAACAGGTCAGGGGTGTCCAACTCCAGGCCTCGAGGGCTAGTGTCCTGCAGGTTTTAGATCTGTCCTTGATCCAACACTGATTTAAATGGTTAAATGACCTCCTCAACATGCCTTGAAGTTCTCCAGTGGCCTGATAAGGAACTAATCATTTGAGTTAGGTGCGTTGACCCAGGGTGAAATCTAAACCTGCAGGACACAGGCCCTTGAGGCCTGGAGTTGGACATCCCTGACATAGGTGCTGGTAACAAGCTGTTAGTGGCTTAACAAAATGTCATTTTTAAAGTGGAGGGACTGATTGCAGAGTATTAGATGTGGTATTGTCTACATTAGAAGATTACCACTGTATTAGCATTGTCAGTAAACTGGATACAGTTACATTATCAGACTATGGCAATGGCTACACCATAACCCCTGTAGATCCCTGTAATCCATTAACTATCAGATGTTGTCTGTCACATATGACGTGTATGATTCTCCTTTTTTCAACTTTCAACATAGGGAGCCAGACACTGTTCATCCACTAGCAAACTTAGACCTGTTTGGAAATAGAACATCTGAAAATAACTATTATAATAGTACTAATAATAATGTATTCTAGTATTGTATGTAGTATGATGTTACAGTGGCATGCACAAACACTGAGTGTTTCAACAGTGTCACTTGTTATTGAAGTTACATTATGTAAAATGTTCACTGCTAGATCTCAGTAGATTGCAGTAAAGTGAAGTTATGCTTTCTTATCCTTTCCAATCCCGATGCATGATTCTAGCTACAGTGGCTCCAATTGGACAAACATGTGTTAGTCAGCTATCAAAAACATTTAGACGGTATCCTGTTAGAGTATCTGGGTCACTGACTCAATGTTTTTGTGTTTATGGTTAAGAACAGAGGTTCCCAACCCCCGGGCCTCGGACCGCTACCGGTCCGTGAGTCGCTTGGTACCGGGCCACGAGAGTTAAGACTCGGATGTGAAATGTATGGTTTTCAGGGTTTTTATCGGTTTTTAGCGTTATTTTGTTATCGTTTTTATCGTTAACTCGGTTTTCCTGGGTCTTTTCACGCGTGTTATGAATAAATCTTCTTTTTTTCGGTACAAGTACTAGTTTTATTTTGTTGTATTTATCCGCGACACCTTAAAGGCCGGTCCGTGAAAATATTGTCGGGCATAAACCGGTCCGTGGCGCAAAAAAGGTTTGGGACCATTGGTTTAGAATATTGTTTATTCATTACGGTTTTCTCTGTGTGACTTGTTCCTGGTTTAGTTATCTGTATTTCTAGTCTAGGTTGTCTGGTGTCCAGTCCAGTTCATGCCAAGTCTCGTCTCAATATCCTGTTTGTCTGGGTCTTGCCTCTGTGTGTCCCCCTCCTGTGAGGTCAGTGTTGTCTTCATGTTTATCTGTCTGTTCCTCTAGTCAGGTCTGTGTGTTGCTCTCTCACCCTCTCTCGTCTCTTGGGTTATGTTGTTTACGTCGTCTGAGTCTTTAGGTTTCCATTATCTTGCCTCCCTGCTGTTCCATGCCCCGAGACAAGTATAGTCTTGTCTTTATGTTTATTCCCTTGTTCCACAGTTGTGTCTCTGTCACTCCAGCTGTTGCCTGTATCTAGTCAGTCTTCGTCGAAGAGTGTTTTTCTGTACTTCCTGTTTTACTTTGATAGTCTCCTGTCAGTGTGCGTTGTGTTGTGTTTTGCTTCTTCACCATTTCGTCTGTCTAATTAGTTGTCAGCTGTGTTTCCCTGGTGTTTCATCTTTGCCCTGTTCCCTCTTGTATTTAGCGTCTGCAGGTGTTTCCCAATTTAGGAGCTGCTTCGTTCAGAGGACCCAGCCTTTGCGGTCAATGTGGGCCGGGTCCTTTGAAGACCCAGAAGGTCGGAAGTGCGAGGCTTGTGAAATGGGACAGTCTAGCCTCTGTCGCGCTGCTCGGGTTGCCTAGCAACCATGATACTAACTGCTAGAAACATTTCATACAGCATTGTTTGATAGAAATGAAGGAAAACATTTTTTTCCTCTGTTTGTTTTTACATGAGCTTTGTTTGATTTGATAAGTATCTGAGGCTGAGACCACAGGACTGTAAAAATATGATTGTTGGGCTTAATTTCTGTACTGAACAGTCATTTTAAGATTAGCTAGTAAATAACAATTAGCTAATGTTGTTCATGAGACTGCCCACTGCTTCACTGAGTGAATGGGTTAAATGCAGAGAGGAATTTCCCCATTGGGATCAATAAAGTATACATTATTATTATTATTATTATTATTGTTGTTAATAATAAAGTCATTCACTTTGGTAATGTAAATATAACATGGCCAATAATAAAGTTATTATTATATTAATAATTATTAGTTATTACAATAGTGAACTTGAACTCTGTGTCAAATACTGAGCTTCAGTCAAGATTCAAGTTGCAGTTATTTATATGTCCTATCACCTTAAATCTTCACTCAAAGACAAGTATCTTTGACAGTGTATATACAGATGTATTATATATAAGATACAAATATTGTTCGTTTAATATGTTGGCATTACTAAATTTGGCTCAATGCTTACATATATGTGTAGAAAGAAAATGTACAAGCTGTGATAACTGTTTCTGATAGAGTGAAGAGTAGACTGATATATTAAATATTCCTTTATTGGGTGAGAAAATCAGACCATGTCATAACTGCTTTAAGTCATACAGAATAGATATCAGAGCCTTAAACAGGCTGACTTCTGCAGCATTTAGCAGAAGTCAGCCTGTTTAAGGCTGCAGTCAGAACTCATCTGCTGCACCATGAATTCTGGCATAGGTTGGGCCACGAAGGCTACACAGACCCATCCTTCAAATCCGGGGAAATGAAGGATGCATTTGTCGGCCGCATTTGAAGCAGCCTTCGAACGGGGACAGTCTTTGTTGCATCTCTGTGAAGTAATCAGCCCTCAAATGTGGCCTCCAAAATTCCCTTTGTTGATGTCAAAGAGACAGCGATGACCTGGCTCAGCCATGTACAAAAGTGGAAATAACATTCAGGATTTTTTGGTTAAAGTGATGTTAAAACAGAGAATACCTATATATGATTGTGCTAATTTTAATCAACATATAATTGAATCAATAAATCAGAATTAGTAATATGATGATAAAAATATTGTTTGCATAATGAAATTATTGAAATGCTTTAGATTATGCGTTGGTATGTTTGTAATAGTGAAACTTTTCTCTTAGATTCTTGGAGCAGTGTTTGACCTTGGTCTGTGTCCGGACACAGGCGGGGGAGAAGAGTAAGAGCACAGCAGGATTATCAGGATCATCAGGATGTCCCAAAAACTCCCTGAAAACCCTTCAGTTAATCCAAAATGCTGCAGCAAGAGTACTGACAGGGACTAGAAAGAGAGAGCATATTTCTCCATACTTCTCCTTGGCTTCCCTTCATTGGGTCCCTAGGGGCGATTGTGGCTCAAGAGTTGGGAGTTTGCCTTGTAATCGGAAGTTTGCCGGTTCGAGCCCCGGCTTGGACAGTCTCGGCCGTTGTGTCCTTGGGCAAGACACTTCACCCGTTGCCTACTAGTGGTGGTCAGAGGGCCCGGTGGCGCCAGTGTCCGGCAGCTTCGCCTCTGTCAGTGCGCCCCAGGGTGGCTGTGGCTACAACGTAGCTTGCCATCACCAGTGTGTGGATGACTGGATGTGTAAAGCGCTTTGGAGTCCTGTTTTTTATTAAAAAAAAACAGGATTTTTTTTATAAAAAATAAACATTTAGTCTGATTTGATGTTACAATTAAAAAAGTGTTTGTGTTTTTATCTGAAGAGTATGTAAATATCTGGTTTCAACTGTATATTTGATGATGTTGGTGTTTGGCTTGATTGTCAGCACAAAGAGGGAGAGAGAGGAGAATGACGACAGAACAGAGATGGAACAAGAGCAGGTGAGACACACATGTTAGTCAAATGGTTGTTTGCCAAAACTCATCAGAACATGTATCTAGTACCTAGTGTATCTTTTTAGATACCATTTGTTAGTTTTCAAATTCTATATTTATTAAGTTTTGCAGGCTTGTTTGCACAACAAGGCTAAATAATTATATAAACTTTTCAGAATCTAAATAGTGTACTTTGGTAGAATTAAAAAATAAGTGTAGTGCAGGTCTATGATGATTTTTAGTGTTACTATCATCTAGTTCTGATTCTGGTTCTGTCTTGGTTACTGTTGTAGTCCTGTTTTAATTCTGGATCAGTTCTGGGTCTGGTTGAATTGGGGTTTAGTCCCTGTGTCTTGATACAGGCCCGACTTTGTTCTGCCTTGCTGCTTAATTAAAAAACTAGTTTAAGGTGTCCTGCATAAATATATTTAAATATGTATATCTATATATATATATATATATATATATATGAAGTCATTCTTTTTTGAACAAAACTCAAAACAGAGCCTAATAATCTTTCAGTCATTTCTACCCTCACTTAATTTCCTTTCGCTGCTCAGCTCTCACACAGTGGCTCAGTTATGCTCCAATCCCTCCATATTGTGGCCAATCACATGCGAGGATATAGGATAATATCATTATGTGAAAAACGGAGAGGGTGGGAGACGCGACAGTCAAGTGGAGCGTGCGTCTGTCCTCTCAGTAAGTGAGTGAGACAGTAGACAGTGGTGAGGAGGGCTGTGCGAAAGCAAAAACACATAAATATCGCTGACACCCGTAAACGAACCAGCATCTGGCTGCAGTTTAAAGACTTTTTTTGTCTCGGTCTCGGTCTTGGTCTTGGTCTCGTCTCGGTCTTGGTCTCGTCTCAACTTGGTCTTGGTCTTGTCTTGGTCTCGGATTAGGCGGTCTTGACTACAAGTCTAAAATACAGGCCACTTACCATTACCCTGTTGGCTCCTCACATACAAGGTCTTCAATAATCAGGCCCCATCTTATCTTAATGACCTTGTAGTACCATATCACGCCATTAGAGCACTTTGCTCTCACACTGCAGGCTTACACGCATACAATTTACTCTTCAAATACACACACTACCTAATTTAATTACCCCCTTCTGTGAAAGGACAGTCACTACCTGAATGAGTGTGACTATTTAGACTTGAGTTTGTTTTAGAATTTAGATTTTGTTATTTATCCCTATTTATTGTTACGATTTATTACTGCGTTTTTACTGCTTTAAAAAAAAAACAACAACTTTTTAAAAAATTTGTATTGAGTATTATATTGACTAAAGTCCTTAAATCTATAACTAAGCAATGCAGCACATCATGGTTACACTGAGATACTCTATTAATCCCAGAGGAAATCATGAGGTCACAGTTGTTCTGAAGCAGTAAAATCATGAACTAACTCAACTAAATTAAATAAAACTGTGACAAAGTGGTAGATTTGAACTTATTTACCACTTGTCCCTTAAAAATATTTATAATTTATTTTATGTTATTTTACTGTTGGCCATAAAGCTTTAGTTTAGACATTGCTGGTGTAACTTTGCTCTACTTGCTATTCTGAGTTTGTTAGTGGTAGCATTGTTCCAGTTTACATGGATATGCTTTTAAAGCAAATACCATGGAACCATCATTTGAATTTTCTCCTGTTCACAGGTACATTTCTGGTACATTATGTTTGCTTGTTGTTTTTGTTATACACACCTTTGTTTGTCCCTTTGTTCTGGTCCTAAACCTAAAACAGGTGTATAGGAGGGGCTGACCCAGCACCTCCTGTTTATATAGGGGCATAATGTCATTGATTTTGTCACTGGGTACAACCAAATGAAGGGTTTTTTCTTCTGAATGGTATTGTTTATTTTCTTTAAAGTAAAGTTTTGAGTTGCACTATATGCAGTGTTTTACCTTTCAACCCATTTAGTTGTTTAAATGAGTTTGTTAATTGGATGAATAATCTTATTCCTGTTTCTGTGTTTAGATTGTATTGTTTGGTCTAACCTATTTCTTAACGGTGGAGGCTAATGAGGTTCAAGTGTGTGTAAAATTCTGTATAAAGCAAGTGAGAGTTTGACTACCAGGGTTTGTTTTAAGATAGTAGAAGGTTTTGTTTTTTAAGTGGCATGTGCCACCCTAAAATGATCTCTTGCCACCCTAGTTTTGCATATGACAGTGTTGTTTATTAAAAAGAGACAGCATTAGTGATGGCCAAATGAAGCTTTCTGAAGCTTGTGTTGAAAAACGGTTCATTACTTGAAGCTTTTCAACACAGCCCTCTCTGGTGACATCTGGTGGCCAAAAATATGAAGAGCAGCTTGATTCTACAAAATAAATGTAGGCTACTGCTTAATTATGATTTCCCACTCTACAGAATGGAGTTCACAATGGACTACTTGCACAATCACTTCCGCGTTCTATGTAGTCCTGCCCCAGTGCTTCCGGTGTGGTTAAACCATGGCGACGTTCTACACTCGCTGCCTACAAGAGCTCCCAAAATTGAACATCACTGATGTTCATCGGATTTGCAGAGTGACGACTACCCCCGCCAGCAAATTAGATAAAGGATTTAAGTTATATGCTGCATCATATATACACAACTACGAAGGTAAGAAAACGTAAATTAACCGACAAAGAAACGTTAGCTAACGTCAAATGCAAACACCACGTTACTCCGCTATGTCCTTCATTTGATGTCAATTCTCTACATTACATGTTTCCTTAAACGGTGTTTATAGTTGAGGTTTAACTAATGTCACTTTTGTTTTTAGACACTGTAATATAATAGCGTTAGGTAGTTGGCTAACTAAGCAGGTAGTTAACTACGTAATGCTACTCTTGCTAAGTGTAAAGTATATATGTTTAAGACGTGCTGACATGAGTAGTACAGAAATAATGCTAATGGTATTTGTATCTTTATTCAGTGTCCAAAAAACACAGGTTGTCAGGGGAGGTCGGTGTGAGAGCCCTGTGCTACAGGTCAATGAGGAAGAGTGAGGCACCACAGAGACTGTGGCCGTTTATCAATGCCCAAGTACGCGAGTACGTACTCGCGTTTCCGGTGAGTACGTACTCGCCGAGAACGCACGGGAGTACGTACCCGCCGAGAACGCGAGCACGGACTCGCGATATGCACAATTGGAACACCTGCGTACGTGATGATGTCACAGATCCGGAGTTTTTACTGCCGTCCCCTCCTAATTTAACTGTGAGTAACATGTTATGAAGCTTAACTTTAATCACAGCCAAACCGGTTTACTCAGGAACAAATAAAACACTGAAATAAACCAAACATTAATATTTAGAAGTGATCTAAGTGACTTATATGTCATTTTTAACCTCAGTAGTGAAACCTCTATTAATAAAAATAGTGTACATGTACATACGTGTACATACCTTAATAAAAACAAGCAGGTGAGATGTTAGAACGCTTTTATTTCTATTCTAGTGGACACTCAATACTATAGACAGCTGCTGGGGTTTCTTTAACCTGAGTAGCGAAAAGACCGCGAGCGGGGGGGGGGGGTTGAAAACGATGTGCCGGGAGTCCGCTGTTGAGTTTTGGACGAAATGCATTCTGGGATATTTAGCTGTACCAAGTCCACACCGATGCATGCTCGATAAAACGGGCGGATCGAGAACACATCCGGGACTTTTTCGCGTTTTCGGCTTGATGCGTACTTCGAATTGGAACAGTACTTGGTCTCCGACTGATGACGTATCACGAGTACACGAGAACGCAAGTACGCACAAGTACGCATATTGATAAACGCCCTGTGTCCCAATTCAGGGTATGCACGCTTGAAGTACGCACACTACGCGTACTACGTACGGTGCGTACTACAAGTACGGGAAGTGCGGAAGTGAGAGGCTTGTGAAATGGGACGGTCTAGCCTTCGTCGTGCTGTTCAGGTTGCCTAGCAACCATGATACTAACCACGAGAAACGTTTCATACAGCTTTGTGTGACAGAAATGAAGGAGAAAGAATGTTTTGTTGGTCATTCATTTTTGTCATGACATCACTTTGATTAGTTGAGAACACAGGACTGTAAAACATGATAGTTGGGCTTCATTTCTGTACTGAACAGTCATTTCAAGATTAGTTAGTAAATAATAATTAGCTAATGTTGTTCATGAGACTAAAGTCATCTCACTGTGGTAATATAATATTAATATAATATGGACAATATTATATGTATTCTCAGATTATATATACATATATATGTATACATATATATATGTATATATGAGCTTGAACTCTGGGTCAAAGATGCAAGTAGCAGTAGGGCTGTTC
>CAKLIZ010000652.1:47511-66503 GCA_922035795.1 Oreochromis mossambicus
GGACAAAATACTCATTTGCCTAATAATTCTGCACTCCCTGTATCAATACCTGTGTTTTACAGTTGGCTCTACTGCAAAGTTACACTAACCCTAGTTAAAGCCTCAGACCTTCTTTGCTGACGATAACAAATGCTAATGTTAGCCTCTGATTTGGGCTGCTAAAATAAGACTTTTAGCTAGCTGACCAGTATAGATTAATTTGGTGGTTGACAGACTGTAGTGGTAATATTATGGGAAGTTACATTTCATTTCAGCACATTGATCATTATGTCTATTTTGTAGCAATTTTGTAGAGTTTGTTTAGTTAATATTTGCAGACATACACATTTTCCCCGTAACTGTGTTTTTATTCCAACATTTGCTGAAAATGTAATTTATGAAATGCTGAGCAGCATTTCTAGTATGTGGAATATTTTTGTGACCCCGTTGTGCTAATGTGATTAAATAATAACTAAATAAAAATCAATAATAACTATATTTTGAATGAAATATAATATAAACACAATGCTGGTGTGCAGGGGTTTTATATGCCTTGCGAGGGATGCTGACATATTACAAACTGTTATGTCTATATCAAGCTTTTAGCCTAGTATAAGCAGAGGTATTTGTGTCTTTCTTAAAAATTCAGATCTAGAGATCATTTGAGAAGTGGATCAACACCTGTGAAGTGTTCTGTCTGTGAGGTGCCCAAACTTGAAAATGACCAGACTTTGAATTTCATTCAATTTTTTTGACCAGTTTCATAGGTAGCTGTTTTGCTAGATAGGTGAAAAACCTTTAAACACAAAAAAAGAAAGACCATTCCATTAATCATTCAGATTAATTAAATGCATTATACAGAATACAAATAAAATATATACACTTCAGTAAAGCCTACCTTGCATTTTATACCTTTTATAAACAATTACATTTTTAAAGTATACATTTTAAAGTTGGCAAATATTTTAATAGAAACTTTAACCAAGGATTTGGGGTAGCTATTTTTAGTATTACTTAACATAAATATGTGGGAAACACTATCTACATTCATTCAAACTTAAACATTCATTTTACAGTTTTTCTCGATTGCTTAAACACTATAACCAGGCCTCTAAACTAAAATTTCAAAACCATAAACGCCATTGGTCAAAAAGCTCACCCATTTCCCTGAACTATAAACACTATTCCCTGCTTTGACACATGACTCAAATTTGGTGAACTGGTACTGCAAAACTCTACACACAAATCCCTACATTTTACAGTGCTTACACCATGTAGTCATGTAGAAAGCACTAGCATGCAATAATGTTAACTTAGGTCAGCATAGCTTGAGCCCAATTAGCACACAATTAACCAGGTGGAAACACTAGGAGTCAAAATTTAGCACACACCAATCAGAACCTGCGATGGATAGATAAAAGGGCCAAAGTCAGCTCATGCAGGTTTGAAACAATGGATCCAAAGAGATGCAAAGGAAGAGGACGTGGTGGAGAAAGAGGACGTGGTGAAGGAGGAGGACGTGGTGGAGAAAGAGGACGTGGTGAAAGAGGAGGACGTGGTGGAAGAGGAGGAGGAGGTGGTGAAGGAGGTGGAGGTGGAGAACGACGGCGACAAGGAAGGGGAAGAGCAAGGGCACGAAGACAGTCAGTCTCGGATGAAATTCGAGCCACTTTAGTTGACCATGTCCTTGTCCATGGGATGACTATGAGGGAGGCTGGGCAACGAGTACAACCAAATTTGAGTCGCTTCACTGTTGCCTCCATCATCAGAACCTTCAGGGAGGAAAACAGGTAGGTGTACTTGCAGTAAGACTGCTTTGTACAGTAACGTTTAAGTTACTGAATTTATGTGTCTTGAGTTTCAGTATGTTTCCATTATTTTCCTGTAAAATGAATGTGTGACAGTTACAGTAATGAGTGCTTCTATTTATGTAGGACACAGAGACGACCACCTGGTGGAGGCAGGTTAAGGCTTTTGTCGGAGGAGCAAGAGAGGGAACTTGTAAACATGGTAATTGCAAATAATGTAATCCGCCTGCAAGAGATTCAAAGGAGAGTGATTGAGGATGATCATCTTTTTCGAGGCATAAATGCCATCAGCCTCTCCACAATTGACCGCATCCTCCGAAAGAATCAATTCAGGATGAAACAGGCATACCGAGTCCCTTTCGAACGAAACTCTGACAGAGTGAAAAACCAACGTGTGGAATATGTTCAGGTATGAGTTTTGATACTGTATAGGGTGTTGTGTACCATCACAGCATGGCAGTTTATGCTGCCATTTCAGCACTCTTGAACTTTGGTTCAGGGTACCGATTGACTCTACTGTGTTATGTGTTTTGCAGAGAATCTTTGAGATTGAAGGACGGCCTGTTCCCCATGAAATGATCTTTGTGGATGAGGCAGGTTTTAACCTGACCAAAAGAAGGAAAAGGGGGAGGAACATAATTGGCCATCGGGCTATTGTAAATGTCCCTGGTCAGCGTGGGGGGAATGTCACTATGTGCGCAGCCATCAGCCAACGAGGGGTACTCCACCGCCATGCCGTACTAGGACCCTATAACACTATGCTTCTCCTTGCTTTTCTTGATGGTTTAAGACAACATATGTTCCAGCTGGACTACAGGGAACCAGCACAGCCAGAGCAGCCTCACTACGTTGTTGTGTGGGATAACGTCAGCTTCCATCGCGCTGCTCTGGTTCGTGACTGGTTTACCAATAACCCAAGGTTTTCTAATATCTTTCTGCCTGCATACTCCCCCTTTCTAAACCCGATAGAGGAGTTATTTTCGGCATGGCGGTGGAAAGTGTATGACCGAGAACCTTATGTCCGTGTTCACCTCCTTCAGGCCATGGAAGAGGCCTGCCTAGACATATCAGTAGATGCATGCCAGGGGTGGATCAGGCATGCAAGAGGATTTTACCCCCGCTGCCTGGCTGGGGCCAATATAGCCTGTGATGTGGATGAGATTCTCTGGCCTGACCCAGACCAAAGACAAGATGCTGTGGTGGGATAATGTTTCTGGTGTGTGTTGTACTGTATAGTACATGAATGACAATGTGCCACTGTACATACATTGGTTGCGTCTTTTGTGTTTATCATGTGACAAGGGTTTTGAAGGGGAGAACCATAAGCAACCTAATTGTTTTGGAACTATTGTTTTGAATTAATTGTACCAGTGTGCAAAACTCTGTAGTAGTGTGTGTGTTTTTGAGGGCTTGTGTTTGATGTCTGAGGGCAAAGTTCGGTTTTTCAGCAGGAGTGAATAGTTTTGGGTGTAGAGCTTCATTTTGACCTGGAAATAGGATGTTTGGGGAATTGAGTGAGATGTTATGGATTTGTGTTTACTGTTGTGCGGATATGAGGCGTAGTTTCAAGAAATGTGTTTTAGCAATCGAGAAAAACTGTAATATCAATATAATTTGTTTTTGTTTTGTTTTTTTGTTTTTTTAACTTAAATGCAGTAACTATTTCCCAAAGCATAAATACATTTCCACAATTAAGTAGTGATGGGTCCAGCAACATTGACGCACCGGCGCTTGTATCAAGCTCACAGAGTGACGCCTGTGTCGGTGCGTGCGTCGCTTTAAGAAAAAGTCACGTGATCGATACAGCTACTGTATCGCTCATTGCCAACGCGCCAAACTGTGTTTTAAAGGTACCGCATCCGCATCTGTCAACGGAATGAGTCGCCACCAAAAAAAAAAAAAAAAAAAAAAAACCCCACACACAAAAAAAAAAATTACTCTCGCAAAGATAAATAAAAATACACATCTCTCCATAACAAAATGGAGCTCGAAAGAAAAAGAAATGTTTCTGCTGTATGGGATCATTTTGATCTTTTAACTGCAAATAGTTTGTCTGTCTTTGTTTCAGTGTAATCTATCAGAATAGCAAAAACAGCAATGTGACCTGCAGCGTAAATCATTTCATTTTATGCAGGTTAAATGTCGCATCTGTTCTGCGGAGCTTTCTTACACAAACAAAAGTACCTCCTCAGTGTTTAGGCACTACAGAGCCAAACGTGAAAATGAGGCGACAAACACACCGAGAATGAACACAAGTAGGCCTATATTGACACTGAACAGCTTTATCATCATTTTTTTTTTTTTAAATATGCGTTTTATTATTTTGAAATCAAGCATCTAGGAAGACTGTTCTGGACCAGGCAGTCCTGAATTTTATTATAAAGGACTGCCAACCCCTTAGTATTGTGGAGAGTGTCGGAGAGAAAAATTCCGAGATCAGAGAATTCTTTAACGTACTGGGGGAATAGGAAGACATCTTATCAGAACCTTTTCCACCTGGCTTTACAGTTTTTGTGTACCCCAGCTTCATCTATGCCTGTGAGTTTTCCAAAGCTGGGGAAATGGTGTCAAAAAAACAAAACAATAGACTGAATGCAAAAACATTGGATAAACTTATTTTTCCGAATAGAAATTTATAATAAACTCCAAGTCAATTACATTTAAATGGATAATATTACATTCACAATACTTTCATTTAATTTTCACTTCATGTAATTCACAGTATATTTTAAAGATTTCTACAATATTTGCAATGTAAAACATATAAAATGATTCCATGGAAAGTACAATACCTTACAGTGTATACAAGTATGACTAGGTCATTGAATCAGTGTCTGTGAGTCTCAAGTAAGTTGCCTGCAATGATATTTAAGGTCCAGCAGGTGCCAGTATGGCGCAAAACAGCAACACTGTGTCGACACAGTATCGATGCAGTTTGGGGAATGTGCTGAAACGCTTCACGAGGCCTCATCTACCCATCACTACAATTAAGCTTCCATAGTTCCCAAACATATAAGCAGCAAATATGAGTCCAAGAGCTTACCGAGAGCCCGCCTAGCTCAAAGTCTTCCTCACAGTGGAAAGTGGATTGTGCTTTGTTTGCTGTCCTCTCAGTATGTCGCACACGGGTTAAATGACTGCTGCATGCATTTTAAGGTCTACTAGGCACGCCAGTATGGAATACCAGGAGTGACATAACGAATTAATTAAATACACCATTAAAAATTAATTAAATGTGGCAATAATTCATTAAAATTGGAAATAATTAATTAAATAACTATTTATGACATATTAATTTAATTAATTATTGACACGTTTAATTAATTATTTAATTGTGTATTTAATTAATTCATTTTGGCAGACCTGACTCCTTCAGCTCTCATCATGAGTTTATTTTATCTATCAGTCTCACTCATCAAACTCAGGGGACAGGGTTAACGCTGATCGAGTCAAAACCATTGAAACCATTGCTTTGGCCATTCTTTTTAGAAGGCGTTTCTCCACACCAACAACCGGCATGTGGAAACTAACAGAACTCTACTTTGAAATACCCTTTTTGTGTGTCACCAAATACAGTTTTAATATTTTTTTAGCCAAGAATGTAGTGGTTTAATGTTCAGATATCTGGTCAGTTTGTCAAGATAGAGCCTTGACTTGCAAGAGTGCTTCGATAATTTCGGAGGTGTCTGCCCAGCCCAGTCTCACGGCAAAGCATGTGATAGACCCGCTCGCCTCGCAAGCGCTCGAGCTTTTAAACCACAGACAAAACTCAGATCCCAGTACAGAACTGTCATAACCCCCGCTGACTGTACACCGACTTTATTTACTGAGGTTATATCTATCGGCCTTTATTTCCTGATGTCCGTATGTGTCATACGTGTTTCAGTCGCCAATTCTGAATTATAACTAACATTAAAAACATGTTTAAGGAGGAGAGAGAACAAATAAATCCAATTAACATCTGATCTTTGTGTTTTTGTTCAATAATCACTGTGACCTGTGTGTATACACAAACTTTAATAAAGTAGACAACGTTGGTGTTTCCGTCATGTAGTAACTGCTAGGTTTAACTGTACAAAGGTTGTTCGACACTATGAAACACATACAGAATTCATGATGTTCGGCTAATATTTTTATTGTGAATATTAATCTTGAAGGTAAACAGCGCTGTACACCACGGCACGAGGTCAGCATATCCACGATATCTTCAGCTCTCTGACTTAACCCAGAGTTTCCCAGCTGGGTCACATGAAAGTGTCGGCAGCATCAAAGTAATCTAACGGTCATCTACAACTCTAATTCATACAGAGCCCCGCAAGGGACATGGTGGCAGCTACTAATTTTAATATTACTCTTTCTGGGTCAGAAAATAAACTTTTAAGATATTTTCAGGCGAGAATGTAGCTGTGTAAACTTCAAATATCTGCTTGGTCTGTTAAGACATCACATATTTGCAAAAGTGCTCTAACGTTTTCGGAGACGTTCTTGCACCAGTTCAAAGTTTGGCAAGATCCACAGTTACTTTTGCAAGTTCTCGCAAAAGTTCATCTTAAATTTTTTTTCTCCCATGTCCCTTGCGGGACTCCTAAAATTCATGGGTCATATCAATATTATTTTACAGAAAATCATCCTTATTACTGCCAACTATTCCAGAGACATAAAAATCTACAGTATAAAGAACACAAAAATATAGCAGTCTAACGCAACACTGTTGTAATAGAGATGAACGCTTCAGTTTGTCACAGATCAAAGTGGAATGAATGTAATTGGTTGAACAGGTGTTCGTGATCTGTGTTCTGTGTTATCTGCATTTTCATCAGCATAAGAGACTCAGCAGCAGATTAGAATCAAGTTTAATAAAAAAATTTTTTAATAAATCACCAAATTAATACACGCATGTCCCCGTGACAATACCAGGCACTGTTTGCGCAGAGATTTTAGTACAGCACGTTGCTTATTTAAAACACAATCCTCCATCATTCCCCCTTTTGAACACGTTGCAAATAAAAGACTGAGTAAAAATGTGACGCTTCCAGCTGATTTATGACAGAAAGGATGAAACCTGCTCCGACACTTTGAGTTTGTATTCTCTCAGCTGCAGCAAGCTGCAGACTCACTGCTGTTAAATGTTGTTTAAATGCGAGCGAAAATTAGATATAAAAACAAACGTCAAACATACACATTTGATATGAGGTCAGCACGTATAGTGGCTGTCTCCTGTTTTAAGATCATATATGTGAAATTGTTGTCTGACCTGCATCGATCCAGCCGCTCAGAGTCCGCGGTTGCCATGGTTACTGCATAAGCTGCTGTAATTTAAACAGCTGGCACAGCGGAAACTTACCAGTGATATGAGTGTTTATGTTTGTCATTGCAAAAGAACTGTCTGAATTGTTAACTGAAGTTAACTTGGATAAATTATAGTTAAGGAGTATCACAGATAACACCCACATGAGCTGTGTGACTGTTCACCACTACACTGAAATAAGTAGGCTATTACTGAAATACACGTGCTATATCATAAACTATGATAGAAATGTGGAGGTGCTATTAACATGTTTAGTTTTAAAGGACATCTTCCTGTCTTTAGTCTCATTCATGAGCAGTATTCGTTTTTTTCTAACATCCAGAAGTCTGCACGATGTGTTTCATAGTTTCTAACAAGCCTTTGACAGTTAAACATAACATGACCAAAATACCACCAGAAAAAAACCCTCACACAAATCATATGTTAACCTCATTTATTTTTAGTTTAGTAAACTCTGATAATTCTAACAGATACCTGGTGCTTAGAATACAGTTGAATAACTATTAAAAAACAGATGATGTAATATTTCTGTCCAGGTTGCAGTCTGCATTATGAACATGCTGTTGCAAACTCTGCTCCTCTCGGTGGAAATGAGCCTTCTCTTTCCTCTTTGTATAAAAACATTTTAAAAGTCAGTTTAATCTCAAAATTTACCGTTAAAAAATCCAAAACACACCAGATAATAAAGAAAAGCGAATGGTTCAGTCTAACACATGTGCCAGTGAGACATTAAACATCAGTAAAATTATGCAGTTATGAAACGTAACTTTAATCTGAGCCAAACCGATTTGCTCAGTTGTAAACAAAACAGTGAAGTAAACGTGACCCGACAGACAAAACCTGAGTGAATCAAATCCAGTATTTAACCTTCACTGAGAGCTAAAACTCAGGGGTTTTAAAGCTGTATTCGATGATTGGACATCAGCCGCTGATAAAGTGGGTTCGCCTATAAAGTGCTCTGTAGGGAAACAAGCTCCAGCAGCGCTGGAGCGCTCGGGAAAAAATAATATATTTACTTATCTTGTGCAGAAAAATGTGCCAACATTATATCGACCGGCTGCCCACGTTGAATTGTGACTATCACCAGGTAACGTGGGCATGTTTCTTGAATTAGAATCAGGTGTTAAACAGCTGACAGGTGAGCAGGATGTATGCAGGTAAACTGAGGGCCTGTTGAGCTGATTGCTGGTGTCCTGAGGTAAATATCAGCTTGCTATTTATGTTACTGAAACACAGAGACACAAGACCAGGCGGAAAGACACGATCCTTCTGTGAGAATATGCGGATGCAACATGTGGAACATAGAGAGTGGAATATGTAAACAAACCGTTCTGCACCGAGCTGTGAGCTCGGTATACTCTGTCAGCTGACTGTTAGCAGAGCTAGTGACATCTCTGAAAACATCGGAGCACTTTTGCAAACATGTTCTATGTTGAAAACCTGACCAGACATGTGAAGATTAGGCCACTACATTCGCAGCTAAAACAATATTAAAAGTGTAATTGATGACAGAAAAACGGGGTATTTTAAAACTTTACTTACAGTTTAGAGCCATTGCTGCCTGTGATCTGAAATGCATTCTGGGATACCTGGCTGTCCCAAGTCCACACCAGCCCCGTTTCTCAATATGCGTACTTGTGCGTACTTGCGTTCTCGTGTACTCGTGATACGTCATCAGTCGGAGACCAAGTACTGTTCCAATTCGAAGTACGCATCTCACTACTCAGGTTAAACAAACCCCAGCAGCTGTCTATAGTATTGAGTGTCCACTAAAATAAAAATAAAAGCGTTCTTTTTTTTGTTTTTTGTTTTTTTTTAACCTGTCCCGTTTGGTTCTTTTGCCATCAGAATTATTGTCTAAAGGCGAAGAAAGATGCCCAACGGATTTACTTTACCAAATGGACCATCCCAGCCTTGCCGTAATGGTCCATTTGATTCACCTTTTATTGTTTATTTTATTTTCACTTGCTGAATACGGGACAGACTTGACTGGTGGAAAGAAAGGGGAGAAAGAAAGAGGGAAAGAAAAAAAAAAACCTGAGAAGAGGGATGGGGAAAAAGGGCAAAAAACAAAAACCAACAGAATAAGCAGACAAAAAATACATATCGATCACCTGGATCACCTGTTGAGAAAGAAAAAAGAAAGCAAGCAGAAGAAAACGAGAGTAATAAACAAGATCACAATGATATATGGGAATATGACAGTAAATACTAAATATTAAACATTATGGTGCAGCATGTGAGATCGACAGCGCACAGTGTGCTTTGAGGTAGGAGCCAAAAAGGGTGTAGTTTGTGTGTGTGATCACTCGTGTGTACACCTGTGAGCATGAACGCGCTTGTTTTTAAAAGGTTCCTTCATGTAATGATCTGCTAGAGGGTGTGGGGGGCCACTGCCCCGTCCTCCAGGGCATGAAGCAGGTATGGAGGAGATCAAAACTCCAGACATCCAGAGGCCCCCAGAACACAAGAGACCAAGGAAGACCAACAGAGGGGCAGCCGCGCCACTATCCCAGAAAGAGCTGAGGAGAGTCCCAGATGAGGGGTCACTCAGCAGCGGCGGAGCAGAAGCCAGGGGGGGTTGCAGTGACGTGCCCGTGAGCTCCGCCGGCAGCCAGCTGTGCCTGAGTGACCGAGCCCCGGGCCGAGAGGCCGAGGGCACCCCATCCCCGAAGTGGCCCGAGCGAGCCCCAGGCTCCAGGCCCCGATAAGCGGCCGAATTCGAAGTACGCATCTCACTACTCAGGTTAAACAAACTCCAGCAGCTGTCTATAGTATTGAGTGTCCACTAAAATAAAAATAAAAGCGTTCTAACATCTCACCAGCTTGTTTTTATTAAGGTATGTACACGTATGTACATGTACACTATTTTTATTATTAGAGGTTTCACTACTGAGGTTAAAAATGATATATAAGTCACTTAGATCACTTCTAAATGTTAATGTTTGGTTTATTTCAGTGTTTTATTTGTTCCTGAGTAAAGTTAAGCTTCATAACATGTTACTCACAGTTAAATTAAGAGGGGACTGCAGTAAAAACTCCGGACCTGTGACATCAACACGTACGCTGGTGTTCCAATTGTACAAATCGCGAGTCCGTACTCGCGACTCGCATACTTGAGAATTGAGAAACGGCACAGGAATCGATTCTGGGATTGACCTGTCTTGACTCACTTTGCACGGCAACCAATCAGATGTTAGACAAGCTGCATTGGCAGTGTTAACCCCGCCCCCTGAGTTTGATGGGTGAGGCTGACAGATAAAATTAATTCAGGATGAGAGCTGAAGGGTACAAGAGTGCCAAAATAAATACATTATTAAATAATTAAATGTGGCAATAATTAATTAAATGTGTCATTAATTAATTAAATGTGTCAATAATTAATTAAAATGTGAAATAAATAAATAATTAATTACATGTATCAATAATTAATTAATTAAATGAGTCATAAATATTTAATTACTTAATTAATTCCAATTTTAAATAATTATTGTCACATTTGATAAATTATTTAATGGTGTATTTAATTAATTCATTATGTCACTCCTGGCATTCCATAGAATGTCAGGTTAAAACTCACAAAACCATTTCAACAACCACCAAACTGTTAATGAGAGCAGGTTCACGGATTCTGCACAAAGACGTAAACACAGAGCGGACCCGACACATCAGACCAGCTTTCTCGGCTTTCTCAGCCACCGGCACGTATACGGAAGCGCCGTCGGGGCCGAAAGCCGACAGCTCACTGATTCTGCGTCGGTGGGTCCGCGCTTGCTGTTTACGTCTTTTTTGTGCTGATTCTGAGCTGCAGGTTTTGTCTCTCTCCAACCAAAAATTCACTGAACCAGCAGCAAAAGAAGATCCAAACTACGCTTCACATTTGATAAATGTCGTCATGAATTCCCTCTTACTTTTGCTGTTTTGCCTCCACCACGATAAAATCACACTTCCTGCACAGCTCTCTCTCTCTCTGTACTTCAAGAACAGTTTCCCATCTCAAATCTGTTTTCTGCATTATTCATTCGCTTATTACCCAGCAGTCTACCATTGTTTACAGCACTGTCGGACACTGTGTTTCTTTTTTTTAATTAAATGATCTCTAACAAGAAAGCTTAATTTCTGCTTTTCAATACAGAAGGAATTTTAACTTTTAAAAATTATGCAAAATTGCAAAACGCTTAGCTGTGTTTCTAATAAAACCTCTGTAACTTCGCTCTGCTTCAGGTAATGTTCATATTTTGATTCATGGTTTTCTTCAGTTTTTGTTCTACTGCAGAATATTTTTAACCTCCTAAGACCCGAACTCTTCCACGGCATGCATTTTTGATTTCTCTTTGATATTTGGGCATAGGGGCCTGATGAATGGAAAAACAAAGAATTACCAGATTTTCTTTTTACCTGATTTTTGTTTCTAAGAAAAATGAGAGCCACATATGAGGATATTCGTTTAAAATTTCGATAGAACAGTAGCAGTATAATGTCCTCGTAATTGGATATCAGGCCCTCGTAGAGCAAAATTGAGTATTTTGGTCTAAATAACCCAAAATGTGATGTCCACATATGTGGACGCCAGGTCCTATCACTGTAAAAAGAAAATAGGTGAACCAACTTAATTGAATTATTTCAATTGGTAACACCTAATTTAATTAAGTTCTTTGAAATGAAGTTAATACATTAGATAAATCAGTTGTGCACTCTAATGTATTCACTTCATTTCAAAGAACTTAATTAAATTAGGTGTTACCAATTGAAATAATTCAATTAACTTGGTTCTTTTTAGGAGGTTAAGGTCATCTTCTATAAAAAGCCAGGCCAGGAAAATCTCCTTCATGTTTTTCTGTGTTTTATCCTCAGTTACTTTGACACAAAGACATCTGCTGTGATGCTCACACCTTTGATGAAGTCTGACATGATCAGAATTATAATATTTTTGACCGTCTGAGGCAAAATTGAATTGAATCGAATGGATTATAGAAATCAGTGATGATACCCAGCCCTAGTGAGTAGCCCAATACAAGTGAATGTAGCTGTGGGTAATAAGAAAAGATGAAAAGAACGATTGGTAACTTTTTTGTTAAGTTAAGGCCTGAACCGTCTGCAATTCATAGCCAGCTCTGACATGGAGCCATCAACCTCTGAAAGTTGAAAAAGCACAGTGTATCCAGAAAACACATTATATGCTGTGATAAATGCACTGCCCAAGTGTCCCCTCTCCCTACTGCCTTTCAGCAGCAGGCAGCAGCAAACAGGTCGTCAGAGAAGCCAAGATGATGATTAAGTTTAACATTGTTTACGATATTGCCAAAGAGTGCCAAAGCACTTTAAGCACAATCACGTTTTCAGTAACTTATCTTTCTTGTAGAACTGTGCTCCAAATAAAGAACTTTGTGTTGACAAGATTGTTAGTTAATCATTTACAATCAATATTGTCTGGATGGACAGCAATCCCCCCCCCCCCAAAAAAGTGCACATGTAAAACTGTGGTGTTAAGCGATGCGGCTGAAAAATTTGGGTGGGCCTAACTTTTGTGCTGGTGCGCCAAAGAAAAGATGTTAGGCGCGCCAGTGCAACCCGGGCAAAAAGTTAGTCTAGAGTCCTGGGAGGTCCTAATTACTCTGTTGTTCATGTGTTCCATTATTTTTTCACACAGGACTTTTTTCCCCCTTAATAAAAAAGACCTTCATTTAGAAACTGCATTTTGTGTTTACTTGTGCTACCTTTTTCTAAAATTTTAATTGGTTTGATGATATGAAACATTTAATTGTGACAAACATAAAAAATAATGTCATGAAGGGGAAAAACACTTTTTTTACACTACTGTAAGAACCAGTCTATTTGGGCATCTTTGTGATAAAACTCTCCCCTTTAATCTGGCCTTGGGACCAAAACCAGCAATACATCAGGATGTGGATAATATCAGTAATAATTAGAATGAAGAGACAAACAACTAGAAGGAGAAACATATTGATCCCTAATGATGCAGCTGAAAGATGAAGTTTGTTAGATTTAATCTTATAGGAAAAACTGCAAAGATTTTCAATAAATCAAAAATCTAAATGTGAAAAAATTAAGATCTTACAATTAAAATGAATGCAGGCTCTGTGGTATCAGAAAATGAAGATTTTCTTTGTCCTTGTTTTAAATATGTTAATAAATATTTCATTTAAAAAATTAACATGTAATCTGATTACCCAAATGACATCACTTTATCTTATTATGATCATGGGCTATATTTCAAATGTTTACGATATTAATATCACAGACCTGAGAGCAGCAGGATGAGCAGTAAACTCGTTTCTTCCATTCTTGGCATCTGTATAACAGATATAGTCATCATGATTATTATTGTAGCATAATTATTATCACCCATTTAAAATTTATCTCCAGTAAAACAACTTGTCCGTATAACAGTTTTCTTAGTATATAGTTTGGTGCACATGTCTAAAATTATTATATGCTATACTTTTTGAATATTTAAAATCTATAATCTGTAGATCTATATTCTTGACAAAATTAGACACCCAAAATGTGAGTGTCTATTTCAAAATGTTTAAATCAGAGTAATAAATCCATGGTGGATGACTTACCTGACAACTTATCTTTTCATCTGCTGATTAAAGCTGACGTTCAAAGAGGTTTTTCTTTGTTCTTCACACATATTTTACTGTCAAATTAGGACACGTGAAGGGAGTGAACTTTCTGCAGAATTTGGGTGTCCCTATTTGAAACACAAATACAAGTTTACTGTCTGACAACAGGATGAGACACCTTTCTGAGCCTGAAAACAGTGGATCTATTTCATCTTTTTAATGTCACTTCTGTTCTTTCTGCAGGAATGTACAATGGAATAGCTTTATTGACCAACAATCAACTGACCAACAATGGTCATGTGACCCTACCAATGTTTCCTCGAAAAAAAAAATGATAGGCCTCGGGGCTTAAAGAAACATGTGAAGGTGACCAAAAGGTGACTCTGTCTCATCATAATGCAAATCATTAGGAAAATCAAGGTATTTCCATTTCTTTCCTATTCAACTAAGCTTGTACAAGTTCTAGGAACAGACAACATAGGTCAGGGGGTGTCCAACTCCAGGGCTGGTGTCCTGCAGGTTTTAGATGTGTCCTTGATCCAAAACAGCTGATTTAAATGGTTAAATGACCTCCTCAACATGCCTTGAAGTTCTCCAGTGGCCTGATAATAAACTAATCATTTGAGTTAGGTGCGTTGACCCAGGGTGAAATCTAAACCTGCAGGACACAGGGCCTTGAGGCCTGGAGTTGGACACCCCTGACATAGGTGCTGGTAACAAGCTGTTAGTGGCTTAACAAAATGTCATTTTTAAAGTGGAGGGACTGGTTGCAGAGTATTATATGTGGTATTGTCTACATTGGAAGATTACCACTGTATTAGCATTGTCAGTAAACTGGATACAGTCACATTATCAGACTATGGCAATGGCTGCACCATAACCCCTTGTTACTAGTTTAGTTATCCGTATTTCTTTTGTGTGTTGTCTGGTGTCCGGTCCAGTTCATGCCAAGTCTCGTCTCAATATCCTGTTTGTCTGGGTCTTGCATCTGTGTGTCCCCTCCTGTGAGGTCAGTGTTGTCTTCATGTTTATCTGTTTGTTCCCCTAGTCAGGTCTCTGTGTGTTGCTCCTTCACCCTCTCTCGTCTCTCGGGTTATGTTGTTTAGGTTTCCGTTATCTTGCCTCCCTGCTGTTCCATGCCCTGAGAGTATAGTCTTGTCTCTGTGTTTATTCTCTTGTTCCCCAGTTGTGTCTCTGTCACTCCCACTGTTGCCTGTGCCATTTATGACATATCCCATAATGGTTGCAGCCAGTGTGTTTCTGCTACTGTTCATGTACAAATACAATTTTTGTATACACCACATTTAATGTATTTGAATAATATCAACACTTAGTCATGGTTTACCTCAGCTGTCAATGCCAGGTGAGAAATATCTAACTTTATTTACTCCGGAAGAGGCTGTTAAATTTTGCACAAGGAGTCCAATATCAGTCGATAAGTCAGTGAAGCTCACTTCTTTCAGACAACAGTCATACTGACATAAGTTATTGAGTGTGTCATGAATTTGTCTGTCAGTAAACACTGCTGTTTTTGCCATGCTTGTCTCTGTTACCTGCAGTTAACAAGCACTAGTGAAACTGTCTTTGAAGCTGATGTAATTTCGTTAATGTCAAAGAGATTGAGATCACCTGGCTCAGCTCTGTCCTAAAGTTGAATTAACATCCAGTCTTTTATGGTTAAAGTGACGCTAAAACAGAGAATATCTATATATGATTCTGGCACAATTTTAATCAGAATATAATTAAATCAGCAAATCAGAATCAGTCTAATCAATATGATGACTGAGAAATGTACTTTGAGTAATGAAATGATTCTTGGAGCAGTGTTATGACCTGGGTGTTTTACCTTGGTCTGTGTCCTGAGATGGGCAGGGGAGGAGACTGAGAATAAAACAAGCACATTTTGTGTGCAACATTGTGAAAAGACAGAAATCTCTGACTTTACAATGTATGATTTTTAAAAAGTAATTACAATGTGAGTATTTTGTAATTGACAAGTACAGAGTTTACATAAAAAAACATTTATATGTGACTCATCTGAAGCTGAAGAGAAGCAGCATGTAAACTAAATGAGACATGAAGAAGAGTATTTTCATGTGTGACTGAGGTAATGATTAATCCTGTTCAAGTACAGCAACATAAATGCACTGAACTACTATTACTACCACTGTAATGATCAGGATGTCCTAAAAAAAACCCTGAAAAGTCTTCAGCTAATCCAAAATGCTGCAGCAAGAATCCTGACAGGGACTAGAAAGAGAGAGCATATTTCTCCTGTTTTGGCTTCCCTTCATTGGCTTCCTGTTAAATCCAGAATTGAATTCAAAATCCTGCTCCTCACATACAAGGTCTTAAATAATCAGGCCCCATCTTATCTTAATGACCTTGTAGTATCATATCACCCTATTAGAGCACTTCGCTCTCACACTGCAGGCCTACTTGTTGTTCCTAAAGTATTTAAAAGTAGAATGGGAGGCAAAGCCTTCAGTTTTCAGGCCCCTCTTCTGTGGAACCAGCTTCCAGTTTGGATTCAGGAGACAGACACTATCTCTACTTTCAAGATTAGGCTTAAAACTTTCCTTTTTGCTAAAGCATATAGTTAAGGTTGGACCAATAGGCTGCCGGGGATTCCCATGATGCATTGAGTTTTTCCTTTCCAGTCACCTTTCTCACTCACTATGTGTTAATAGACCTCTCTGCATTGAATCATATAGAATAGAATTAGAATAGAATTCAATTCAACTTTATTGTCATTGCACATGTCACAGGTACAGGGCAACGAAATGCAGTTTGCATCCATCCAGAAGTGCTTTAGTGATATAGATATATTACAGTATATATTAGCAATAATATAGATATGTAAGTATATTACAGAAATGGGTCTATTATGGTATGTTATAATGTACACGGTATGAAGTATGTTGTGAATATTCTATAACTATAGGTATGTACAGGCTGTAGTGAGTACAAGCTATGTACAGGATATGAACAGGATATAAATATGAAAAACTATACAGAATATGAAATAAACAACTTTACAGAAATCTGAGTTATACAGCTATACAGAAATGGGAACTATGCAAGTTGTAAACAGTTGTAGGGTTAAAAATTATTGTATGTACAGAATGATTATTTACATATCTGTTATTAATCTCTGTCTCTCTTCCACAGCATGTCTTTATCCTGTTTTCCTTCTCTCACCCCAACCGGTCGCAGCAGATGGCCCCGCCCCTCCCTGAGCCTGGTTCTGCCAGAAGTTTCTTCCTGTTAAAAGGGAGTTTTTCCTTCCCACTGTCGCCAAAGTGCTTGCTCATAGGGGGTCATATGATTGTTGGGTTTTTCTCTGTACCTATGAAGCACCTTGAGGCGACTTTTGTTGTGATTTGGCGCTATATAAATAAAATTGAATTGAATTGAATTTTTGCCGAAGATGATGCCGAGGCGACTGACATCCTCTATGACATCGCCCGGCACTCAAACCGTACGGCCTCTAGATCAATGCCGAGAAGACCAAAGTCCTGACGACCGACGCCTCACCAGCGATCATCCACCTCGAAGGTGTGCAGATCGAACAAGTCCAACAATTCAAATATCTAGGGTCCCTTGCCAAGTAGAAGAAAGTGGCATCATCAGCTGAGATACGCTACAGAATTGGGCAGTTGGCGGCAGTGTTGGCTTCCCTGCGCTGGTGCGTCTGGAAGAAGAGCAACATCTCACTGGCGACAAAGATCCGCCTTTTCCAAACCCTGATCCTGCCCATTCTACTCTACGGTGCGGAGACGTGGCTGATGTTCAAACATGACCTGAGCAAGCTCAAAGTTTTCCAAATGCGGTGCCTTCGATGCATTCTCGGCATTTCCCTTCGCGACTGTCATTCGAATGACACCATCTCCACCAGCTGCAGCAGCCAACCAACGATCAGTGACCGAATCCAGCGCTACCTACTCCGATGATTTGGCCACGTTTGCTGAATGGACCCGAGTCGTTACCCCCAAAGCCTACTCTGGTTACCCCCCCCCCCGGCCGATTGGAGGGTGCAGCGAAATGCACCAAAGAAGACATGGACGAAACAAATCGAGGGTGATTTGAAGGCCCGTCGACTCGACCTCGAGCTGGCAAGAACCATTGCCTTAGATCAAAAAGCGTGGAAGATCATCGTTGGTCAAGCAAGAGAACCTGCGGCACCTACAGCAGTGTACTGGTTGAAAGTAGAATGGGAGGGAGAGCCTTGAGTTTTCAGGCCCCTCTTCTGTGGAATCAGCTTCCAGTTTGGATTCGGGAGACAGACACTATCTCTACTTGTAAGATTGGGCTTAAAACTTTCCTCTTTGAGAGAGATGGGGGCGTGGCCAACAGCTGCGACCCCACCGGCCCCACCTCCCTAAGCCTGGTTATGCTGGAGATTTTTGCCTGTTAAAAGGGAGTTTTTCCGTCATTTGGGGGGGGTTCTCTGTTAGATTATTTTGGGTCCACAATATAACGCGCATTGAGGCAACTGTTGTTGTGATTTGGCTGTGTAAATAAAATTGAAAAAATGCAGTCTGATCCTCTGTGCGTCCCTGTTTACTGAGGAAGAAGAAGATGCTTTTTCGTGGTTTGTTGCATTTGAGTGAGATGAGGGGCGGAGCATTATTCACCATCCTTTTATAAGGATGTAGCATGTTATATAGGACCTTTTTGGTGTGAGCCAATAGTACTAACCACCACCCTGCTGACCCAAAAAGAACTTTTTATTATAATCAGACTTTCAGGTGTGACAATATGATACACAAACACCTTATGTAGGCTGCAAATACTGTATGTTGTAATCAGAAGTCCCAGGCTCTTGCGCTGACAGTGTCTATTGTTACGAAATAAATATATATTCTTAGTGCTTATTTTCTGATTATATTGTTTTTGTACTTTGTAATAAAGTCTGTGAGAAAGAACTAGGTCAGAGGGTGACAGGTCGCCTTGGCAACCAAGACTTCAGTAAGGGGAAGTAAAGAAACAGGAAGTTTAGTGCAGAGCTGTAGAGGCATATTAATAAAACACAGGAAACCAGACAGAAAAAGCAGAAGTAACATACACACACACATTAGTCAGACCAGAAGGAGGTGTTTTGATCGAAACTATGTGTGTGACGTGCAGCAGAACTATATATTCATTCTGGCTTGTAATGCTTCAGACCTGAGTGTGTGTGTTCGTCTGTTCAGGTCTCCATTTCCGGAAATGTAAAATAAATATCATTTTTTGAACTTGACCACTCTGACTCGGAAATCTTTCTCTGTTGCCAAAAGAATTCCTTTTTTTTTTTTTTTTTTTTTC
>CAKLIZ010000652.1:98213-124113 GCA_922035795.1 Oreochromis mossambicus
GTTAATAGACCTCTCTGCATCGAATCATATCTGTTATTAATCTCTGTTTCTCTTCCACAGCATGTCTTTATCCTGTTTTCCTTCTCTCACCCCAACCGGTCGCAGCAGATGGCCGCCCCTCCCTGAGCCTGGTTCTGCCGGAGGTTTCTTCGTGTTAAAAGGGAGTTTTTCCTTCCCACTGTCACCAAAGTGCTTGCTCATAGAGGGTCATATGATTGTTGGGTTTTTCTCTGTATCTATGAACAACACGTTCTCACTCCCAAAGCGTAACATTTTACGCTAGGTGACAAATCGTCAACATATTACGTTTTCGGGCACCCAACACGTTCCTACGTGACAACATCGGAAAACTGCGGACACATGAGAACCATTTGGACTCAATCTACACATATTCGCTTTTTCCCTTAAAATCGCTGGGGAAAACACTATTTCACGTCACTGAAGTGCTGGTTGAGGTTAGGAATAGGTTATGAAGTGTGGACTGAGCCTGTCTCCAGCCGGAAACAGGAAAGGCACTGTCCATCCCCCCAACGGGTCGCCCCGTCCGACCCCGAAAAAAGTTCTGGGAAGTGGTCTTCCCTCTGCGGACCGTGGTCCACTGCGAGGCACTCGTCTCCTCCCGATGAGTCCCGCTTCTTCGTAAGTAGTTGTCCTGTGTTACTATTTATTTGTGTAGAATTGATGTCCCCGTGGGCTTTGTTATTATAGGTAAATAAAATGAATGTATTATCAGGTATGTTATTAATAAGTTTATTTTTTAATGTGTGTATATAAAAGAAAAGAGTTATTTATTTATTTATTTATTTATATATTGGAAAAAAAGGAAGAAAAATTTAAAAATAAAATCAGAAACAAAATAAAACTCCTCAAATAAAAGACTCAATGAATCGTGTGCTTATGCCGCGATGTTTTGGCCAAGATCTGGCCTTCCTCAGGCGAGAAGCACACCGAAAGACAAAAAAAACGTAAGTTTGTGGCTGTAGAAGGACTCTCAATAGAGATGTGTACTGTCCGAAGGTCTGAGGATAAGGTTAGGTTTAGGCGTAGGGATACGGTTATGGTTAAGGTTAGGAATAAGGTTAAGGTTAGGCATAAGGTTATGGTTCAGGTTACAAATAAGGTTATGGTTAGGCTTAGGGATAAGGTTAGGTTTAGGGCTGCAATACAGGGCTGGAACCCACCGCGTACCATAACAACGTGGAAGGTCACCTTTCGCGTTCCTCAGGAACGCCGCCGGACGTGACAAAACTTCAGGATGTTACGCCTCGGGAGTGAGAACGGGCTCCTATGAAGCACCTTGAGGCGACTTTTGTTATGATTTGGCGCTATATAAATAAAATTGAATTGAATTGAATTGAATTGATTTTATGCCGAAGATGATGCTGAGGCGACTGAAATCCTCTATGACATCGCCCGGCACTCTAAACTGTACGGCCTCTTGATCAACGCCGAGAAGACCAAAGTCCTGACAACCGACGTTTCACCAGCAATCATCCACCTCGAAGGTGTGCAGATCGAACAAGTCCAACAATTCAGATATCTAGGGTCCCTTGCCAAGGAGAAGAAAGTGGCATCATCAGCTGAGATACGCTACAAAATTGGGCAGTTGGCGGCAGCGTTCGCTTCCCTGCACTGGTGCGCTTCCCTGCACAGTGCGGAGACGTGGCTGATGCTCAAACATGACCTGAGCAAGCTCAAAGTTTTCTAAATGGATTGCCTTGCATTCTCGGCATTTCCCATCGCGACTGTCATTCGAATGACACCATCTGCAGCAGCCAACCAACGATCAGCGACCGAATCCAGCGCTACCTACTCCGAAGATTTGGCCACGTTTGCCGAATGGATCCGAGCGGTTACCCCCAAGGCCTACTCTGGTTGACCCCCCCGCCAGTTGGAGGGTGCAGCGAAATGCACCAAAGAAGATATGGACAAAACAAATCGCAGATGATTTGAAGGCCCGTCGACTCGACCTCGAGCAGGCAAGAACCATCGCCTTAGATCAAAAAGCGTGGAAGATCATCGTTGGTCAAGCAAAAGAACCTGCAGCACCTACAGCAGCATACTGGTTGAAAGTACAATGGGAGGGAGAGCCTTGAGTTTTCAGGCCCCTCTTCTGTGGAACCAGCTTCCAGTTTAGATTCGGGAGACAGACACTATCTCTACTTGTAAGATTGGGCTTAAAACTTTCCTCTTTGAGAGAGATGGGGGCGTGGCCAACAGCTGCGACCCCACCGGCCCCACCTCCCTAAGCCTGGTTATGCTGGAGGTTTTTGCCTGTTAAAAGGGAGTTTTTCCATCATTTGGGGGGGGGGTCCACAATATAAAGTGCATTGAGGCAACTGTCATTGGGATTTGGCTGTAATAATAAAATTGAAAAAATGCAGTCTGATCATCTGTGCGTCCCTGTTTACTGAGGAAGAAGAAGATGCTTTTTCGTGGTTTGTTGCATTTGAGTGAGATGAGGGGCGGAGCATTATTCACCATCCTTTTATAAGGATGTAGCATGTTATATAGGACCGTTTTGGTGTGAGCCAATTGTGCTAACCACCACCCTGCTGACCCAAAAAGAAGTTTTTATATTATTCAGACTTTCACGTGTGACAATATGATGCACAAACACCTTAGGTAGGCTGCAAATACTGTATGTTGTAATCAGAAGTCCCAGGCTCTTGCACTGACAGTGTCTAGTGCAGGGGTCAGCAACCTTTAACACCCAAAGAGCCACTTGGACCCAGTTTCCACGCAAAAGAAAACACTGGTTGCCGCAAATACTTTTTGACATCTAAAATGAAGATAACACTGTATATATTGGCTTTTTTTACCTTTATGCTTTGGGTGAACAACTAAAGTAAGTAAGTAAAGTTTATTTATTAAGCGCTTTCCACAGACAGGCAGTCACAAAGCACTGTACACAAATTATAAAATAAACAATACAATCAATAGACATTATACACGATGTAAAAGATGTAAAGAATATAAAATACGTAGATCAACAAAAGGCTTGTTTGAACAGAAAAGTTTTTAACTGCTTTTTAAAAGAATCCACAGAGCAACTAAGTTGTGTTGCTTATGAAATCCATGAAGTGCTACAGAGAAAAATACATTTTAATTATGTAATTAACACATTTTGAACTCTTAAAGAAATATAACAAAAGGAAAGACACCCAGCTGAACTAAAGCTGGATCTGACTTTTAAAAAATAATTTGGAAAAAAAAGCACTATGCCGCTAAAAAAACAAATACATATTTACAAAATTCTGCCTAAATATGTATTTTACCTGGTTATTGTGTATGGCGGGGCGTGGTCTGCGGTGCTGCTGCATGGGAGTCGGACGTACCTGAGTGGCACCCACAATCATGCCTCGCCACCTTAAAGCCTGTGCTCTCTCTGCTGTTGTGTTGTCGAGCTGTGAGCTGAAACGCTACAGCCGGCTGTATGTGTACAACAACCGTGTGTTTAAAGTGGTCAATACAGAGATGCTGAAAAGCAGAGAGTCTGCCGTGATATGTTTACAATGCGACTTCTGCTCCTGAACCTCTGCGCACAGCGTCTGCAAATCGGGGCTGTATATGAAGTCACTTTCATCTTTACGCAGGACTGTAAGCTGTCATCTGTGAGGCGTGAGCGGTGTTTGTTTTTAACATAGTTCACATTGCAGAATTGCTTCTGACATAATGTGGATCTGAAGATCAATAATTGGCCTACCTGTGGTTGAAAGTCTCGATAAATGCACAGCGTTTCGGGAATACCGGCTTCCGCGAGTGTGACACTTATTTTGAGCGATGAAAAATAATAAAATATAATTTTATTTCTATGTTTCAATATCACAATATTCTTCCAATTTAGAAGTACAAGTTAAAAAAGAACTAAACATAAATAAAATACACTTTAGCTAAATACTTCTAATTTATTTTCCCAAACCACCCGGAGCCGCAGTATAAGGAGAAAAGAGCCGCATGCGACTCCGGAGCCGCAGGTTGCTGACCTCTGGTCTAGTGTTACGAAATAAATATATATTCTTAGTGCTTATTTTCTGATTATATTGTTTTTTGTACTTTATAATAAAGTCTGTGAGAAAGAACTAGGTCAGAGGGTGACAGGTCCCCTTGACAACCGAGACTTCAGTAAGGGGAAGTAAAGAAACAGGAGGTTTAGTTGTCAATAGAAAATTGTAGTCAGTATAATCTTTTGGTAATATAAGTTTGCATATGATAGAATACTGCATGATGACCTCTTTATAACTCAGACTGTTTTTAATTCACTGTGACCCTTTATCATGCAGGGAAGCAGCAGTACCTGCTAGATAAGAGCTTAATAAGCAGTTTCACTTTGTATCAGGTAGAGGAGCCTCTCCTGGCACACGCACACACGCGCGCACACACACACACACACACATATCTGCACATGCTCACGCATCAACATGCCACTGAACAAACGTATCTACTGTTGTATTACTCTTCTTGTGTATAAATAAAGATCAGGGCAGTGGCAGAGCGCGAGTCTCGGAGCCCTCGCTCCAAGTGCGAGTGCTCTGTGGCTGCCCTTGCATGCAAGTAAAACTGTGTGTTTCTCCTCTCTGATTCTCAGCTGAAGAAGTGTCTTAGAGTACATCTCTTGACATTAGTGCAGAGCTGGAGAGGCATACTAAAAGAGCCCGTTTGGCTCTTTTGCCATCAGAATTATTATCTAAAGGCGAAGAAAGATGCCCAACAGATTTACTTTACCAAATGGACCATCCCAGCCTTGCCGTAATGGTCTATTTGATTCACCTTATTGTCTATTTTATTTTATTTTCACTTATTAAATACGGGGCAGACTTGACTGGGGAAAAGAAAAGGGAGAAACCAAGAGGGAAAGAAAAACAGCGGGGAAGAGGGATGGGGATAAAGGGCAAAAACCAACACAATAAGCAGACAAAAATTACATATATCAATCATCTGGATCACCTGTTGAGAAATAAAAAAGAGAAAACAAGCAAAAAAAAGAGAGCAATATAATGAACAACATCACGATGATCTATGGGAATATAACAGTACAGCACACAGTGTGCTTTGAGGAAGGAGCCAAAAAGGGTGTAGTTGTGTGTGTGAGCACCCGTGTGTACACCTGTGAGCGTGCTTGAATTTAAAAGGTTCCTTCATGTAATGATCTGCTAGAGAGTGTGGGGAGCCACAGCCCCGTCCTCCAGGGCATGAAGCAGGTATGGAGGAGATCAAAACTCCAGACATCCAGAGGCCCCCAGAACACAAAAGACCAAGGAAGACCAATGGAGGGGCAACCGTGCCACTATCCCAGAAAGAGCTGAGGAGTCACTCAGCCGGGGGAGTTGCAGTGATGTGCCCGTGAGCTCTGCTGGCAGCCAGCTGTGCCAGAGTGACCGAGCCCCAGGCCGAGAGGCCGAGGGTACCCCACCCCCGAAGGGGCCTGATCAAGCCCCAGGAAAAGACAATCACGCACTAGGAGTGAGCCGGTGTGTACCTGGACGCCCATCCCCGAACACAAAGAACCACCAATGCACCGATGTCTGAGTGCGTCTACCACTGGCAGGGGGAGTGGTGGGGGGAGATAGGCCTCCAAATCTTGGAGGACCTGAGATGTCCCCAGAGAGGTGGCGTCTAATACCCAACCTGACATATAGACACAGACAAACAGGCACACACAGATACAAACATCCATTCCCACCCTCATGCTCTCATATGCAATTACTCAACACTCAACCAACGTGGAGACAGACATAAAGATACACTGTACACACAATCACACTCCCCAAGCGGACTCTAAACCCAGGTCTAGGTACCCTTGCCCCTGGAGGGGGAACCTGCACCGCCCCGACTCCGCAGCAGCAGGGAGGCCCCACATTCCAGACCCCAATCGGACGGCCAACTCCTCCTCCTAGCCCCCCGCTCCAACAGGCTGCAGAGAACGGGGGCGTGTGAAGACTCCAAACCTCCCTCCGCCCGCTCATATGTAGTGTTGATGCATGTGTGTTCTAAGGTGCATTTAAAACCCAGGAGGGCATGCCGCTACCTGCCAGAGAGCAGCAGGAAAGCGCATAGCCCCTCCTGCCAAAAGAATTGAAAAGAACGGAATTTAATGCTAGAAACCAGTGGGTGACGACTCAGTGACTTGGTCCCTGTTTTTACATGCAGTGTTTGGGTGGGAGTACATCAAGTTTTAGGCTGCACAAAACTTTATTGGCAGGGTCTGAAACATTTAAGCCTAAATTAGGACATTCACCACATCACACAATGTGATAACAGCCCAAAAATTTGCTGATCCTAACTGTATACTGAAGATTAAGGCTTTTTTGTGAGATGTAAATACTTTAAATCTATAACCAAGCAGTTTTAGTACATCAGGGTTGTATTGAGATACTTTATTAATCCCAGAGAAAACGATGAGGTCACAGTTGCTCCAAGGCAGTAAAAACAAACTAACACACTACATAAAACTGTGACAAAGTGGTAGGCTTGAACTTATTCACCACTTGTCCCTTAAAAATATTTCTAATTTATTTCATGTTATTTTACAGTTGGTTATGATGCTTTATTTTAGACATTGCTGGTGTAATTTTGCTCTACATACCATCCTCAGTTTGTTTGTAGTAGCCTCATATTACAGTTTACATCCATGCATATGGTTTTAAAGCACATACCACTCAACCATCAGGTGATTTGAATTTTCTTCCATTGACAGGTACATTTCTGGTACATTATGTTTGCTTGTTGCTTTGGCTATACAACCCTTTGTTTGTCCCTTTGTTCTGGTCCTAAATCCAAAACAGATGTGTGCGAGGGGGACATGATATCATCGATTGCATCCCTGGATACAACCAAATGAAGGGTTTTTCCTTTTGTGTAGTACTGTTTATTTTCTTTAAAGTAACCTTTTGAGTTGTACTGTATGCAGTGTTTTACTTTTCAAACCATTTACCTGTATTATTGAATTTGTCAGTTGGATGAAAAATCTTATTCCCGTTTCTTTATTTAGATTGTATTGTTTGGTCAAACCTATTTCTTAATGGTGGAGACTAATGAGGTTCAGGTGTGTGTAAAATTCTGAATATAGCAAGTAATATTTGGATAGTGATGGCCAAATGAAGCTTTCTGAGGCTTGTGTAGAAAAACAGTTCATTACTCGAAGCTCTTCAACACAGTCCTCTCTGGTGACATCTGGTGGCCAAAAATATGAAGAACAGCTTGACTCTGCAAAATAAAATGAACTGCTTCATTATGACTGCCCACTCCACAGAGTGGAGTTCACAATTCTGTCTGATACTGGGCAAACCTTGTGTTATTTTGAACATGTATTTTATGGGTAAAAAAAATATGTCTATTTGTTTAATAAATACATTTGATCGATAAACTTTCCTTATTTCAAGGTGTGACATGGCACACCATGAAAGAAGAAGGTGTGACATGGTGAAGTGGTCTTTCTTTGCGTGTGACTTCTTGATGTTGGTAAATACAATAGATAAAAAATACATTAATTTACATATAATAATGTACAACACATTATGGCACATTCATCTGCTGTGAGGTCCTGCCTCCATGTACTTATGCAATTAATCACTGGACAGCTGGACTGGTATGTTTATAAGTAATATTATATTAGGCCAATTTCGTAATACGTATTTTTGACCTGGGGGTAGAATTGATTGTGAACTGGAGAGGGAAAATGCTTATGAACTTGTAAAGAAAACACATGATGGATTTAAGGTTATACTTTTTGGTTTTTATTTAAGAAGAGAATTTGTTCCACTGTGCGATCCCCGAGTCTGTTTCTTTTCTTGGACATAATTTCTCCTGCCTGAGAGAAAATCCCCTCACATGGAACAGAAGAGGCTGGAGTGCACAGAAACTGGTAGAGCGGCAGGTATACGGTCTTCCTGGGTCCCACAGACTATCAGCTAAAATGAATAAACAAATTAAATTGCTGCAAACTCTGTAGAATAACATTTTAAGATTCTTTTTAAATAACTTTTTATTTATTACATTTTAAGAGTCAAATGGAAGTCTTTCTAAAGTTATTTAATGATATTTATATAATGAAAAGCAGATTTTTGTTTTGTTGAGAGATTTTAAGTTTTTCACGTTTTCAGATAAAATAAACACACAGGAAAGAAGGATGGGTCGTGTGTATCCTTTGTAGCCCAACCTATCTCAGAATTCATAGCGCAGCCCAGCCAATTCCAGTTTCCAAGAATAGCGGCAGCTACTTTGTTGTAATATTACTCTTATTACTCTTTTCAATACTTTATTAATTAAATTATTATAATTTTTTTTAAATATGATAAAACTATTTGTCAAGTGCAGCAGCACAGTGGCAGAGGAGAAACTTTTAAGATATTTTCAGGTGAGAACAGAATCAACGTTTGGAGGTTTACTTACCTGGATGATTGAGCATGCATCAAGACGATTTAGTGTTAAATACCAATGTAGCACCCTCAAGGATGGACGTACGCACGATGTAGTTATAGAACAGGGTTTATTCTGGTCTTGGTAACCCGTGAGAACTGCTCACGGACAAAACAATAAAAACAAAAACATCACATAAAGGTGCGCTCTTGTACGCAGTATCAATCAATCAAAAATCCTTAATTACAGAAAATAAAACATTTAAACACACAAACCTCGTGAGCTGACATCCAGGAGGTGCTAAATAGTCCGTTATGGCCTTATTGCCTTATCCTCCATCTTCTTTCTCAATTATTTCCACTCTTTAAACGATATTTTCTCCATGTGTGGAGCTAACCGTGAGCTGCAGCATGCAGACACCATGTGCGCTAGCAAAGAAAAGTGGCTGGGTGGAGACCCAAACAGCAAAGCTGTACCCTACACAGTTCACCACCAGAGGGCGCAAAGGAACAAAATCCAGACATACAGCTTAACAAACATGACATGCAACAAACATGACATGCAACAAACATCAAATGCAAAAGACCGTTACACTCCCACCAATCACTCGTGATTTTAAAGAATAAAGTATTGCCTAGGAACTAATGAACGGCTTTTGAATGAACTATCATGAATTATCCTTTAAGCGGAGTGCGGTGGAGAATCTTCTTCCGCTTCCATCAGAATGACTGTCTTCTGAATGGGTCTTTCCAGGTGCACAGATTTGGAGGTACGTTTTCCTGCTCTATCCAGGGTTGGATCACTCAGCAGCAATTTCACCTTCCTCACTTTTCCATCCTTTCCAGGATACACTTCAATGATCCTTGCCAACTTCCACTGGTTGCGTGGAGTTATCCTTCAGGAGGACAACATCATTGATCTTAGCATTTCTGTGCTCTTTGGTCCACTTCTGTCTGCCTTGGAGATTTAACAAATACTCCTTTTTCCACCTTGTCCAGAAAGTGTTGGCAAGTAGTTGAACACGACGCCACCTCTTACGGAGATAAAGTTCTTCTTTCACAAACCTTCCTGGAGGTGGAGAGACGATTGTGGACTTCATGGTTAGTATGTGATTCGGTGTTAAAGGTTCTGGGTTTGATGGATCACATAGTTGGTCAGTAGTCAATGGTCTGCTATTAATCACTGCCATGACTTCATACAGGAATGTCCTCAGAGAGGAGCTGTCGAGTTGTTTGGCTGATTGTTCCAGAATGGACACGAGAACACTTCTTATGGTGCGAATTTGTCTTTCCCAGACACCACCCATGTGACTAGATGCTGGGGTGTTCATGAGAAACTCGCAGTCCAGTTTCCCTAGCTTGGCTTGATCCATTTCCTTAAATGCTCCAATAAACTCATTTCTAGTGCCGACAAAATTCGTGCCTTGATCGCATCTTATCTGGCGAACTGTACCTCTGATGGCCATGAATGCACGTAAGGAGTTGATGAGGGAATCTGTAGAGAGATCGTCAAGCATTTCAAGATGCACTGCCCTGGAGCACATGCAAGTGATTAGCAAGCCATAACGCTTTAGCGCCTTGTGGCCTTCTTTGACATAAAAAGGACCAAAGCAGTCCATCCCACAGTAGGTGAATGGCGGTGTGGTCTCCATCCGATCCTCTGGGAGGTCTGCCATCTTCTGCTGCTCTGTGCGCCTTCTGAACCTTCTGCATTTTACACATTTATAGATGTAAGATGACACAATCTTGCTGTATCCAAGAATCCAGAATCCGTTAGCTCGAAGTTCATTCATGGTGATCCCTCGTCCTTGATGGTATGTCTTCTCGTGATAATGTTTGACCAGTAATGCCGACACGTGACTGTCTCTTGGCAGGATCGCAGGATGCTTAACATTGGGGTGCAAAGCTGCATGTGTTAAGCGTCCGCCTACCCGAAGAATGCCTTGGTCATCAAGAAATGGACATAACTTGTGTAACTTGTTAACCTTGTCTTTCATCTGCATCACATCATGGTGTTGCAAGGTTATTATTTGCTGAGCAAAGGCTGTTTCTTGAACCATCTTTATGATCGTTAACTCTGCTTCCTTTCTCTCTTGTAGGCTACTGATGTCGTGTGATCTACTCTTGTGATCCTTTGCTTCTTTCACATACTGCTTGAGTCTAGCAACTGCCTTAATCATTCTCGACCAGTCGGAAAACTTGTGTAGGCGATCTAACAAGGACCTTTGTTCCTCCACTTGTATCTTGTGGACTTGAACCTTCTTAACCTCCGGGTCACTGGTTGATAACTCTCCCACCTTAATTTCACCACTGGGTATGACCTCTGTGGGAGAGATAATTTCCTTTATTTGAGTTTTGTAGACATAGTGAACCTTGTTGGTGAGGTTTGAAGAAGGCTGAATGTCAGGCACCACTTCCTTCACGATGACTTGGTGACTTATTCCGAAGGCATCTCCATAATCAAGACATGGATTGCCATAACCCACAATACTCCATCCCAGATCAGTTTTTTGGGCGAACGGCTAATTTTCCTTTCCAGACACAACCTCACGAGGAACAAGTGCTTGGGGGCAGTTGTACCCAATCAGCAGACCAACATCACAGCTTTGTAGTGGAGCGATCTCACTTGCAATGCATTCAAGATGAGGCCAAGCCTTAGCTGTTGTAGGCGATGGAATGTGATCTCGGTTTGCGGGAATAAAGTCTCTGGAATATGTTACTGGTAGGGAAATGGTCTTATTTGAGTAGAACCCTCTGACTTGTAGACCTGAGAGCTTGCGACAGGACACAACTGTGTTTCTTGAAGACATGGTAGTGAGCTTTAGCTGAGTCGATTCACCTTTGATATGCAGAGCTTGTGCCGTTTCTTCAAGAATAAAGGTCGTATCGCTTTGTGTATCAAGGAGCGCGTACACAAGAATTTCATGCTCTGGCTCACCTTTGGTTGACACCCATACTGGAATAATGGAAGAGTGTCGTCAACATTCTGCGTGACTCTGTTAGAAGTTGCTTCACTTGTTGTTGGTGTGACACTGTTGTCTTGTGAGACGTCTGAGTTCGTTTGTCTTGTCCTGTCACTGTTCTTGGTTTGATTTCTCCTTGTTCTGTCTTCCTTAGTGCGATTGTCATGAAGACATGTCGGATGTCTTTTATTACATGTGTCACAGGTTTCTCTGCTTTCACAATCCTTGGAGCGATGACCAGAGTTCAGACAGCCAAAACATAACTTCTTGTCTTGAACAAACATTAGTCTCTCAACAATGCTCTCATTTATGAACCTTCTACACTTAAGTAGGCTGTGACCCGACCTTTCACAGTACACACAACTAGCACTAACAGTCCTTTCATTTGAGCGAGTTGCTAGCACCTTTGCTCCATTGCCTCTGTTACTTGTTGTTTTTGCCCCTTCAGTTTCACTTGGCTTCAGAGCATAGAGAGATGTTATGGGATTACAGGCAATTTTGGCTTCCCGTGAGATGAAATCTACAAATTGGCTGAAGCTTGGAAAGGTGTGAGTCTCTTCTTGCACTTCTGTAACCTTTCTGTTCCACCTTGAAGTCAGCCAATCTGGAAGTTTTGCAAGCATTTTTTAGTTTTCATTGCAGTCATTGGGCACTTCAAGCCCCTTCATTTGTGACATGGCTGTCTTACAGCAGCAAAGGAAGTCAGCAAATGCTTGAAGTTCCATACTGCCTTTAAAGCTTATCATAGGCCATGCGTCAAGTTTGTCTCTGAAGGCCTTTGCTACGAGGAAGGGATTGCCATACCTCTCTTCGAGAACTGTCCATGCTGCATAGTATGCAGACTCTGTGCCAAGCGGGAAGTAGCCTTCTATTGCCTTCCTTGCAGGTCCACTTACATATTTCCTCAGGTAATAAGTCTTCTCTTCAACTGGTATATTTTTCCTGTCGATCAGAGTCTGAAAGGAAATTTTCCAATCATTATATCTGATAGGATCGCCACTGAATATTGTTGGCTCTGGTACCGGAAGACGACTTGCATTAAGAGACACTGCAAATGCTTTGACCAGATCTTCTGTGCTCACCTCTCGTTGCGGTGTCACATTTTGTGGCGAGGAACACCGTTTCATATGCTGGTCATTGTTTTCAGACTTGACTTCATTTTTCTTGTCAGATCTGTGGTGAAGTAGGTTGTATATTTCTTCATCTGAACATTCACCTTGTTCATACACCCGCTGTCGAGCCTTTGCTGCATTCAGCTTTTTTACAGTCTCAAGTCGCTCTACTTCTCTGCGCCTAGCTTCTAGAGCCTTTTGTCTTTGTGCTATTTCTGCTTCTTGCCTTTCAATTTCCTTCATATGGATTTCTTGTTCAAGCAGAACTTGGAGAGCAGTCTCATTTGCTGCAACTTCAGCAGCTGCATCTTGTCTTTTAGCCGAGAGCCGGCTGGAGTGTCTAGAGGAAACCCTTGAATGAGAAGAGAGCTTAGTGTGGTGTGACTTAACACTCAACCTGTCTGAGGCTTCTAACTTAGGCATAGACTCAGTTTCCTTCCATTTTTCATCCCTTTGACTTTCCACATCTGAGGTTACGGATTTAGATGAAGACTCACTGTCCTTCCAAAGTTCTTCATCTCTTTGAACCGCCGCACTACTTGGGCTTGGACACTTTCTTACAGATTCAATAATTGTCTTTGTTATGGCTTCACAGGTATCCATCCTTCGTCTTGTGTCACTATCTGGAGATTCAATACGCCTGAAGTCATCATAGGCAGCATTCACATCCTTAGAAGCACTCAAAACCTTGGTAACATGTTCTTGTAGGAGATCCTTTGAGCATTGACCATCTATAGCTCCTTTGGCATCCTTAATGACAACCTTCCACTTCTCATAGCGCACACTGAAACGATGTGCAGCCTTCTTTATGTGCTCACCGTACAGTCCTTTGCCGTTTTCCGTCAACGTACGGACTCGTTGGCTCTGACGTGCTCTTTGTGAGGTAGTAGAAATATCATCAGCTGTGCCTTCAACTGCTTGCAGTTGCTCATCTGCAGAAAGTTGTTCCACATCACCCTTTTCACTGACTTCTGGATTAGCCTCAAACTCTGCCATTGTTGGAGGGTTTTGTTTTTTTTGTGTGTATCTTACTTAGCCTTAATGTAATGGTGCAGCAGCTTAAATTTGATTTGGTAGTTGAGGAGCAAATGGATATTAATCAAAGTTTACTGTTACAACTTTAAACCACAGTAATTACTATTACTCCTTAAGTATACACGTTAAGTGATGTTTAAGTCACATTACATATCTTGTCCAAGCCAGTAATACTGTTTCATACAGCAACTGCTGAAGCCCACCATATGCACAATGCACAGGTTACTCATCACAACATTAACTTAACACTGTATGAATATCAGTCACTTAAACAGCAGAAATGTAAACAATGTGAAAGAAAGAAAAAAGAAGAAATATTCCAGTCCTTTGTTCATTTATAAAAGGAAACTTATCTTAATTACTTTTACAGTTCTTTTTTGCTTTTTATTTCTCTTTCTTGTGGTTAATTATATTGAGTCCTTTAACTGAGGCAACACTTATTTTCGGGGCACCTGACTTTCCTGCGGGGCTGCGTCCTTTCATCTACCCGTGCAGAGCAGAGTTCTCACTGTAGCACCCTCAAGGATGGACGTACGCACGATGTAGTTATAGAACAGGGTTTATTCTGGTCTTGGTAACCCGTGAGAACTGCTCACGGACAAAACAATAAAAACAAAAACATCACAAAAAGGTGCGCTCTTGTACGCAGTATCAATCAATCAAAAATCCTTAATTACAGAAAATAAAACATTTAAACACACAAACCTCGTGAGCTGACATCCAGGAGGTGCTAAATAGTCCTTTATGGCCTTATTGCCTTATCCTCCATCTTCTTTCTCAATTATTTCCACTCTCTAAACGATATTTTCTCCATGTGTGGAGCTAACTGTGAGCTGCAGCATGCAGACACCATGTGCGCTAGCAAAGAAAAGTGGCTGGGTGGAGACCCAAACAGCAAAGCTGTACCCTACACAGTTCACCACCAGAGGGCGCAAAGGAACAAAATCCAGACATACAGCTTAACAAACATCACATGCAACAAACATCAAATGCAACAAACATCAAATGCAAAAGACCGTTACAACCAAATCCGGAGTTGATAATTTAACACTTATTAATGCTAACTAGGTGTTAAGAGTTTATATATTAACTCTCATAGAGTATTTTATTTTAACTACACAAGAGTTATCTTATTTCTAAACGGTGTAAATTTTACTGTTCTGAACTTTTAGAAATTCCTTAGTAAATAAATATTTATTAAAAAGACGCAATGTTTTTCTGAAAAACCTTTATTTTGAACTGCATACCACAATTTCAAAACATTTTCTAGAACATGTAACAATATGGAACAATGCTGTTGCTTTCATTAGAATAGTGTTTCTCAAAGAGTCTGACATAGGTGAGCTGGTCAATGCAAATTACAGCATGCTCATCACTCTTTCCTTCAGTACAATATGCATGTCCTCCATTCATCACTTTGTGGAACTTTGACTTACTTTTGCTTTCCCCCATATTCCACCTTCGCAAATATATCCTGTGTGGAGATTCAATAAAATTAAATTGTGCAGTTATTAATAGTTAATGCTAAAATAAATTTAAAACCTCAGTCTTTTTCATGTTTACCTAAACTGTGTGCACAAAACTCTCAAGGGATCTAAATGTTAATCTAGGTCCCAGTCAGCACATCTGCTACTGCTATTTGCTCAGTTTTTGTGGGGGGTAGGTTTCAGGCTTCAAGCAGTGCCATGATTTTATGCTTACATTTCATGATCTAAACATTGTTTTAGGTGTATTTGAGTTAGCAAGAAAATGACTGAATATTTTTATGCAACCTTTTTTTTTTTTTAACGCTACAGGATTTGGCCGCAAACAATACATTTCAGTAAGCAAAATGTTCAGAAATGGCTTCGCTTCAGCCTCGGTCAGAACATGTGATGCTGGGGCTGGAGTCTGTGAATTTACTCTATTACCGTCATAGCCACTGTAGAAGTTCAGAGTTAAGAGGTCAAGAGTTAATGCTTCCATTGTAAAACCTCAAGATTTGATATAGAAACACACCTTTTTAACACTCAATTTTAACTACTATTACTTTAAACCTCAGAGTTACATTAAAAGGATGTGACTCTACTTAGAGTAAAATGAACTCTACTTTGTGTGGTTGGTTGCTGCACTCTGGAAATGGAATGAAGGTGAGTGTTATTAACTCTCTTCGGTCCACAGACACACCGCACTTCCAAATCACATGACTGATTTAAGCTGACATAGCATTAAGCTGCAGCCACACTGAGTCTCTATTTCAGCTTGTGTTGAAAATTCAGCCTTCAAAGTATACACCAGTTTTTAAATTTTAATGACAGGCCACTAAATCCAGAATTATGATTAAAAAAAATAAGCAGGGCTTTTTTCTGATTCAGTAAAGGACTAGCTGTTACAGTCCCTGATAATGCATTGCTTTTAATGGAGAAAATCTTGAGGGATGGCTGTTATGAGGAAAGCAGCCCAGAAACTTTACCAGCAGCACACATCGTTGTGTGCCTCAACTTTCGTTCTTTTACTTAAGCTAATCTGCCATTTTCCCTGGTTAGGTTTAGGGATTAGAGATCTGATCTAAATTGTTAAAATTTGGGAAACATCGTCAATAGTGGACCTTGGATTCATTGGGTGTTTCGGCCATTATCACTAGACACCCTCATCCAAGGAGGCCCTGCCAGGGTTGATCAGGCTCCGAAGTGTGTCAGTGGTTTATGTTAAACATCAAAAAATAAAGGTCAAATCAAAGGTGGTCAGAAATGGCCAATTATATTTTGGACCTCAAAGTATCCCTTTAATTTTTGTTATGACAGTGCAGATTTCTGACATTTTGCATAAATGTAAGCAGACCAGTGTGAAACTTAAGTTGGTGTTTGAAAATGAAGTGCCCCATGTTGTGTAGCTTTCTGGATTTTATACTCATTAAGCTACATATGTATTTATTATTCAGGCTATACAGTACATAAAATGAAATTCACATGTTTTATGTAACTGAAATTATGTGGGCTACAGAAAATAATTAAGTTATAGACTATACTGATATGAAACGTGTATACTTACTGCATTAGAATCATTTTAACCATATGTAATCCTTCAGTTTCACTCTGAGACACCTTTGAGCTTCCATATCTGAGTAGGGACATTGGGATTGAACCTTTTACTATTGTTGAATATAATTATATAATATTCACTATCGTATAACTTACTTCCTAATACCAGTTTAGCTAAACATATCTTTTTCTGGAGTTTTCAGTCAGGTTTCTTATCATGTGAGGTGATCAACCTTCCTGTTTCCACTACAGCTGCTCTTTTTAGATTGTGGAAGTCACATTCAGGCCTTTTACATTTGAATACCTCTGATTATAACATGGACCTCAAACTTGCACAGAGAGAAAAAACAAAACAAAACAAAAACTTTAGTGTCAAAGTAGCTTTAATTTTATGGATCTGTAGCGATGTCACCTGACTCACAGCAGTAAGACCAGTTAGTGTATAACCCAGAAAGACTCATTCATTTGTTAGATAATAGAAAAATAAGCTCAAATGATCCACACCATACAAGTTCAAGAGAAGAAAAAAAATGAAATTAACAGGACTGTAGTTGTTAATTTAATGATCTCTAGTTCACTCGAGCTAAGCTAAAGAAACAAACAAATGTGAAATCATATTGTTAAGTAAGAAATGGAGCTACACAAAACAAAAGAAGGCTGATAAACCAACATGCCTCCATATTTTATTTTATTTTTTACTATTTTAATATATGTCTCTTTACTCTAAAGAAATACCCAAAGCGTTAGTAAGGAAAGTGTAGTTGATGACTTATTTTAAGAAGTTGTTCAAAATCAAAATAAGAAAAAATTGGCTCAACTTAATTATATGTCAGCTGTACATAAACATTTTCCATTCACTTAAAAATATAGCAGTATTAAGTGGGTATAACTTAAATATCTTATGAGAATGTTTCAAAAGGAACAAGTCTGAGTCCTGAAACATGCGGATATTCCCAGAGCCTGGGTCTTGCTCGTAGGGCTAATCTATGCACTCAACCTCAGCTACGTCAAAGAACTGAAAAACACATTTGAGGTGTTTAAAAAGATATTTCTGGAGCTGGGTGGTCTAAAAGCTAGCCCAAAGGTAAAGCCCACAGTAGTACAGAGCTGGAATCAAGTTCAAGAGGAAATGTTTTTTGTATGGATGTATTTTTTCTTTGAAGTTTTTTTTGAAGTGGGCCTATTTTGAACATTAGTTTTGTATTAAACAATGTTAATATCAAAGTGGAATTGCTATGTGTAATTTATTGTAACTAAAGTAAAGTACAGTTGCTAATAATAAAATTTATGTAACAATGTGCGGGGACATTTTTTATTTGAATGAAAAAAAGCTTTTCACTGAAATTAGGTTGTTTGACCTTAAACAAAATATAAATCATGCTGGTTGAAGCATGGTTGAAAAGCAATGTTTGACTTTCATTGGTTAAGATTTATAGAATTTTTATTTATTATTACTTTTGTCAGATTAAAGTAATTTCTGTGACCATTGTGAGTTTTTCTTTCATTGACCGAAGGGTACCAACAATTTTGTCCACGTCTGTACATTACATCCGGTATCCTGATCAAATATGAAATCAGGTAAGGTTTGGGGCTCTTACGGTCCAATTTATGGCTGATATTTTTATGGTTATCAAACAGTCAAAGCAGAAGCAGAAGGACAGTGTCAAAGCTGTTAAAAGAGACACTGTGAAACCAAAACAAGAGACTAGAGCCTATCAGGAAAACTAGTGAGTGGACCTCTGATTAAATAATTTCTACCAAACTACAACTGCAGCTGAACAAATGAGCTGTTGGTGGAACTTTACACTCTGAGATATTGAAAGATTTAAATGATGAGACAGCTCAGCACAGCATGTTATTAACTTCACACATGAAGTGGTTCAGTCCAGTCAGTCTTCAGTTTTGCAGCCACCGTCCACATCCTGCTTCTTCGACTGGTCGTCACGGTAACTCTGGACTTTCCTCCAGCGAATCCTGAAGTCTGTCAGTCCTTCTGACAGCATGAGGCCTGACAGCTGGACAAAATGTGCAGATGATGAAAAACATGAAGCATAGTTTGAACATGTGTCAAGTTTGTGTTGGTGACTGAACTGCTGACCTGCTGTGAAACCTGCTGCTGGATCTCTGTGCTGTGCATGTCTGCCTCTGACTGAAGCTTCATTTTCAGCACTGTTTGCTTTGTCACTGCTAAAAATGAACCACATATAAAAACACAAACATTAGTATTTTACATGATGACAGGATCTTACAGTGTTTGCATTCTGGGCCTCACCTTTGAAACAGAAAAAATATTGTCTGTAATCACAATTGCCATCATACCACTTCCCTGATATTAAATTGAATGATCCACAGTACTCAATCAAATTTCCATTATTAGGCTCAGAAGGCACCCAGTTAGTGAATGTGGAGGTTGTGTTGTCAGACCAGAAGGCCCAGGGATCCCTGTAGAGGCCAATCCATACATATTGAGCCCCAAATCCATTCAAAGTGAGCGTGATGTTGGATTTCTCCTCTTTGCTTCTTATACTGGTCAGGTCTGTGTGGTATGTCCTGCAGTACGACTGAGCCGCTGACCAGGAGCGGCTCTCCTGCACTAAGATGTAGCTTGTACTGCTGGCTGTGAAAGAATAAAAAAGGATGAATTTTAAAACACGCACACAATATAAAAATATAAATCTTATAAAATTATAGGGATAACAAATCTTTTTTTTCATACCATCATAACACAGGAAAGGATAAGAATCTCCACAGGGTCTATCATACATCTGGGTTTGTCCTGCAAGAGCCACACAATATTCGTTTGCATTTTGACAGTTTGGTTGGCCCTTAGCCCAGATCAAAAATTCATGTGTACTGCCAACATAAAAAAGTTTTTCCTCCATGGACCACTTCCAGCTGTAACGATCATCATAGAGCCCTATCCAAACCCACTCATTAACCCTTGGTGACACTGAGAGAAGCAGTTGGTTGATGTTGCTGTTGTAGATGGTGACCAAGTCAATGAAGTATTCTCTGCAGTAACTCTGAGCTTCAGTCCAGGTCATTTTCTGGTTCACAAAGTGGTATTCTCTGGAGTTGGGAGGAAGAGTGGAAAGTCCTCCTGAGAAAAATGAAACAAAGGTTTTTATTGTGTAACCCGGGCTCTTGGGCGAATCACTGAAAAAGTGAAACTTACAAAATAAAACTTATAACCATTTAAATAGTCATATTATATGGAAGCTAACAAGAGGTGGGAAGTTACAAAGTAACTTACAAACATAAAAGACAGTCCTACTGTTGTGTCAGTCACCGGGGCTTACCCCACACAAAGACATGAAAGAGGTAAAAACATATAGTTTATGTTGAGGATAGATGATGAATGGGAGGCAGAGCCTTCAGTTTTCAGGCCCCTCTTCTGTGGAACCAGCTTCCAGTTTGGATTCAGGAGACAGACACTATCTGTACTTCTAAGATTAGGCTTCACACTTTCCTTTCCTTGAGTCCAGCTCAGTACTTTTTTGTTTTATTTAATTTAGGGCACTACTACAGCCGACAAGCTGTGCTACAGTCAACTTTTATTGCGATCCAGACTGCAACTGCTTTTAATTCTGTTCTTTTAAATAAAATATATTTAATAAAGCCATTTTAACATTGGAACAAATCTGTCTCAGTAGTGCATTTTCAAAACTCTGTAGCCTTTTGGTTCACTTCCTTTAGAACAGTGGATCAAATGCCATCCCATAATTCATTGCAACAGAACATCAGCAGTTCCCAAGTAGTGGTTTTCTGATTGAACTCTGCCATGCAGGCCATTTTTGCCCCCTCACTTTGTAATAGTGGAGTCATGAACTGTGACCTTAATTGAGAGAAGTGAGTTCTGCTTTTCTTTGGATGTTTTTCTGGGCTCTTTTGTAAACTTTTGGATAAGTCGTTGCTATGCTCTTGGGATAATTTTGATGGACCAGCCACTCCTGGATAGCTTCATTACTGTTCTGTGTTTTCACCATTTGAGTATACTGGCTCTCACGGTGGTTCACTGGAGACCCACAGCTTTATAAAGGGCTTTATAACCTTTTCCAGACTGAGAGATCTTAATTACTTTCTTGTTCATGTGTTCCATCATTTTTCACACAGGATTTTTTTCCCCCTTAATAATAAAGACCTTCATTTAGAAACTGTGTTTTGTGTTTACTTGTGCTATCTTTGTCTAAACTTTTAATTAGTTTGATGATGTGAAACACTTAAGTGTGATAAACATGAAAATAGAAAATCAGGAAGAGGGCAAACACTTTTTATACCATTGTAAGAACCAGTCTATTTGGGCATCTTGATACACCATCGTGATCCAACTCTCCCCTTTAATCTGGGCCTGCGACCAGCACCAGCAGTACATCAAGTTGTGGATAATATCAGTAATTATTAGAATGAAGAGAAACACAACTAGAAGGAGAAACATATTGATCCCTAATGACACAATAACATGAAGTATGTTAGATTTAATATTGTAGAAATAACTACAAAAATCAAAAATCTAAATGTGAAAAAATAAACTTGAAACTTATATTTAACATGAATGCAGGTATTGTGGTATGAGAAAATAAAGATTTTCTCTGTCCTTGTGTTAAATGTGTTAATAAATATCTAATTTATAAAATTAACATGTAATCTGATTACCCAAATGACATCAGTTTATCTCATTATGATCATGGGCTATATTTCAAATGTTTAACATATTAATATCACTGACCTGAGAGCAGCAGTATGAGCAGTAAACATGTTTCTTCCATTCTTGGCATCTTTACAACAGATATAGTGAATGTTATTATTATTGTACAATAATTATTATCACCAATTTTAACAATTTAAGATTCAATATCTCCAGTAAAACAAGTTGTCCATATAATAGGTTTCTTAGTACATGGTTTGGTGCACGTGTCTAAAATAATTATATGTAATACTTTTTGAATATTTAAAATCTATAATCTATAGATCCTTAGTCTTGATAAAATTGGACACCCAAAACGTAAGTTTCTATTTCAAAATGTTTAAATCAGAGTGATAGATTAATGATGACTTACCTGACATCTTATCTTGTCATCTGCTGACTAAAGCTGATGTTTAAAGAGGTTTTCCTTGTTCTTCACACATATTTTACTGTCAAATGAGAACACCTGAAGGGAGTGAACTTTCTGCAGAATTTGTGTGTCCCTAACTAATGTATTTAAAACACAAATACAACTTTACTTTCTGACAATAGAGGATGAGACACCTTTCCTGGCCTGAAGACAGTGAATCTTATTTTATCTTTTCAATCTAGCTTCTATTATTTCTTCAGGAATGTACAATGTAATAAATACATTCACCAACATACCATGACCAACAATGGTCATGTCACCCTACCAATGTTTCTTTGAAACAGTGCTCAGAAAGATGTGAAGTGACGAAAAGGTGACTCTGTGTCACCAAAATGCAAATCATTAGGAAAATCAAGTTAGTTGAATAGGAAACAAATGGAAAAGAACTTGTTCAAGTTCTGGGAACAGACAAAACAGGTGCTGGGAACAAAGTGCAAGTGGCTTAACAACATGTCATCTTTTGCTACATTAGAAGATTACCACTGTAATAGCATTGTCAGTATAATGTTATTTACATTATCAGACTATGGCAATGGTTACACCACAGCACCTAGAGATCGCTGCACTGCGAAATTGTACGGTTACGGTGTAACCTTGGTTCTCTTAGTGAGAGACTATCTCTCCACACTGTTACATATTCCATATGTACGGGTTACGACCCCCCTTGGTCGTGGCGCATGGATACTTCTTTAAGACACTCTGGCACACCCGCCCACGACCCACAGCTCACTTATAAAACAGCTTTGCAGACGTGACACCGGTCATAGTTTGATCGGAACGCGTCTCTGAGCGGCCTGACGGTGGAGAGATAGGCCCTCACTAAGAGAACCCAGGTTACACAGTAACTGTATGTTCTCTAGCATATCGAGACTATCTCTCCACACCGTTACATATTCCATATGTACGGGGTAACACTGTAAGACACCCGCGAGGAGACAGTGCAACCGAACCGCCGAGAGTGAAGGTGCCGGGAGTCAATGACAACGCACCAATAGACACACCAACCTGGTCAGGGCTTTGCAGACGCGAAGGCCAAGCCAGGGGGTGGAGGCACCAGCCTGTAGACGCCAGACTGCCCAGACCCGGTCATGCAGGATGCAGGACCGCAAGTGATCGACCGCTCAAGGTCAGCCCGGGAACCACAAGGCAGACCGCCAGAGAGCACAGCACACCAAGCTGCCAAGTAGCATCCCGCTGGTCGCATAGGCCTATGACACATGTGCAATGCCAGACAGAGGACAGTCGGGAAGTGTCAGCTCACTGAGCGGGCACCCGCTGGCCATATGACACAGGGGCAACGCACTAGACAGAGAGCGCTCCGTGCTGGAGAACACTCACTCGCTGGCTGACGTATCAGACACAGCGAGGTCCAACTGGCCTCGCTGTGAGATGGTGAACCACGGGCAATACGCCAGAGGAGCACAGCCCGCAGCAGCAGTACAGCTGCAAAGACGAAGGGCCAAGGCAGGGATGCGACCTGAAGGGTCCATCCCCACAGCCGCGGAGCTCAGCCGTACGCAGACGGGGGGGGGTGTCTAGCCCGCTGAAAACCAAGCAGGGACTTAACCCGAAGGTCTCCCCCAGAGCCAAATGGTCGCCAGCGCTATTCGTAAACAGGGGAGCAGCAAGAATGAACTCGAGAACGAGACACTCATGCACAGTGCTGCAGGATGGAGAACACTCACTCGCTGGCTGAGCATCAGACACAGCGAGGTCCAGCTGGCGCGTAAACCGGAGAATGCGAGCAACGCGCCAGGGGAAAACAGCCTGGAGCTGCAGTGCAGCCGGGGACGTGACTAACCGGGGGTGTCAGCTCACTGAGTGGTCCCTGCTGGCCACGTAAACCCGCAACATTTGGGCAACCTGCCAGACAGAGAGCCAGCGCCGCAGGCTGGAGAACTGTCAACTGCTGGCCCAGGCACTAGACGCAGCAAGGCCCGACTGGCGTACAAACCGGCGAAGCGCGGGCAATATGCCAGGGGAACACAGCCTGCAGCAGTTCCGGCCACTAAGCCCAACAAGGCTGTCAGGAGGGAGGAGGGTGGCTGGAGGACAGCCCAGGCTCCGAGTACTCTCCGCCTCACCTGATCACGGCTGTCTCCACATGCCTGCATAGGCCGCTCAGCACAGCGAGGTGGCTGCAGGGTAGACAGGCAGTCCCATCAGGCAACCTTGGTCGTCTGAACGGAGCCAAGTGGCAGAGGCGTGGCCATGGGAGGGAACGCTGCGGGAGGGTCCCGGAAATCAGGTGACCCAGACCATGGGTCCACCCGTCCGGGCTTCTTCAACATCCACCTCACGATAACCAACCTCCACCGGCCCAGGCCGCACAGAGACAGGGCTGTGGAGGGAATGCTGCAGCCATCATCCCCATTTTAGCCTGAAAGGTACGAGAAGGGGGAGGGCTCTCGGTGTCCCCAGGCTGCCTGCAGCTGTCGCATTAAGCTCCATCCTTATAGAGGGAGCGACAAAAATGGCCGCCAGCAGGGCATCAGTTACCCTCACACCCCTGTAGGGCACGCAGCCAGAGGGACCAGGGGCGGGGCTATCGGGGGAGGGGCCAAAGGCAACTACTCCCGCCATGCATGGCAGCAACCATCTGTGGGTAGGGGACCAACACTGTGGGCAGGCACAAACCAGCCTGCAACCAGACCAAAGCAGGCAGCAACGGCACCTGAGATAGGCTGCGTGACATTATCAACCTTGAGGGACACTTCAGATGGGAACTTCAGCAAGGGCCAGCAAGCTCTAACCAAGAGCTGAAAAATGCCATACACAGACATGTGGGGGACATGTGGGCTGTGTTGCGAGTTCAAATATTGAGGGAGGGCACAAAGAAGAGTTAAGTCAAACAATGATTTATTGAGCACACACGAGGGAAGATGTATACTGCAACACCAGCATCGATCTTCTCTGAACAGCTCAATTCAGAATGGTTTCATTCATCAGGGTTATGCCCCCTCATGCGTCACCAATGAACATAATATGCATCAGTTACAGTAAATGGTCAATCTTAGATGGCTATAACACCTTCCAAACAAGGCAATAAACTTCGAGCCTCAGGGTCTCTGAGGGCTGATTATTGACTTCAGTCATCTGTTTCCAAGTAGAATAAAGTGCAACAGGTTACGACAAGGAGCAGAATACATTTGAGCCTTTTGCTCAGGCCTGTTCCCAGATTATATGTGTATTGTAAGCATGTATGCAATACCCTTCTATGCTTTAGTCCTTGACACAATAGATTGTGAAGACTCGCGCTTCACAAAGCTTAAGACCCTCTCTAGACTAAGCAACAACTCTAAATGAGCACAAATACTATGCAATGTGTATGAAATACTTTGCAGTGAAATATTTTAAACATTTGTTTTATATATTTTATATATCAGTCAAGATTATTGCACACATACACACACATAGTTTCAGTTGTGCTGGCCTTCTGTCTGGTGGAAAGGTTACGAGGTTTAGCTGATGAAGTGAAGGGTGAAACAAAGGGCAGCAGAAGCTGACACATACACACACATATTAGATAGACTCATTTATATAGGTAAGAGTTTAATTATGTTTTGCTTGCGACTGCAAAGTTGGGGTGCGTACGTGTTCTGTTCCAGGAAGTACACCAGATGTCCCAGAGATAAGCGACAGCGAAGACGAGCTGAGGGGAAGCACCGAGCCGAAGACAATGTTCTTTTTTAAAAACTATGTTAAAAGTTGTTGACAGAACATTTGTGGTTTTGGATTGACGTATGCTGTATTGTGTCTGAGAGGGGGGGGGAGCAGTATCACCCCCAACCCTATAAAACCTTTGTCTGACTATTGTAAGTTAGTTCAAACGCTGAATCTGCGCAGTGTTTTGGACTCACACATGTGTATTCATTAAAATGCCGTCTAATTGCACGCGGCCAGATCAGTGGTTATTTTTGGATTCCACCTCAATATTTGAACCTTAACATTTGGGGGCTCGTCCGGTGAGAGGGGAATTTTGGAGGTGTAGACGGAGAGATCCGGGGTCCGTGGTGATTAGACGGGCAGATACGAGTTAGTGGTTGAAAGTGAGTGACAAGCCGGCTTATCCAAAGGTAAGGCACATACCTGTTGAATTTTCCAAAGTGTGCCAGATCAGATTGGACATGACAAATTAAAGTCTACTCACTGAAAATTACTGGTGAATGTCTGTTTTGATTTTGGTGAAGTTTTCATGAGGTTTACCGTTTGAAGTAATGATAATGAAGTATAAGTGACAGTACTGAGTAATGAGAATAAAGGAATGAAAAGAGAAAGCAGTTGGACTGCTAAGTGAAT
>CAKLIZ010000653.1:0-14604 GCA_922035795.1 Oreochromis mossambicus
GCGTCTGTGTGTGTTTCTCCTCTTAGACTCTTAGCTGAAGAAGTGTCATTTAGAATAAATCTCTTGACACACACACAATAGCAGCCCCTCTCGCTCAGTTTTTGCATTTGCTCTTGCTCAGATCTCCGCGGACCTGCTCGCACTGTGTCGCTCGCGCTTTCAACATTTCTGCCCCTGCGCGTTCAACTCTTTCTGTACACCATTATATTTGTGCCACAAAACCAACCAATCACAGACTTGGATGCAAAAAATTCTGATTGGCTGTTTTGGTCTCCAATCAGCTATTGAACCCAGTTCTTTTTATTCTTTTACTGGACAGAGAAGACGCAGACTCAGAGTGGTCAAAGTATTTATAATCATTTTATTCAATCATCTTCCGGAAGAGAGATGTGCACAGCTGTCAATGGAAAATTGTACTTAGTAGTCAGTATAAGCTTTTAGTGATGTAAGTTTGCATATGATAGAATACTGTATGTTGACCTTTAGATGACTTAGACTGTTGTCCACTACAAGACTGTTTTATAAATTCTTTCTCACAGCGATAATAGCTGAACAAGCAGGAAGAGGAGAGCTGGACACTTTTATCTGACGCTCCCTAACAAGAAGAGAGGCCGTGTCTTTCTGTATCCCACAACACACATGCATACACCTAAACCGCTCTTATCTTCACTCCCTACGCACTAACTTTCCTCTGCCTATGAATAGACGTATTCACTGTTGTATTATTTTTGCATATAAATAAAGACAAGTGCAAGAACAGAGCGCTGATCACAGGGCCCCCACTCTGTTGTGAGCGTTCTGTGACCGCCCTTGCAAGTAAAGATCTACAGTGTGTGTCTCTTCACTCTTAGACTCTCAGCTGAAGAAGTGTCATTTAGAATAAATCTCTTGACAACAGCGCTAAGCCACTTGCAGATCTGAAGCATTAAGCCGGATGTCTATAATATAGTCTGCCCTTACTTCATGTGTGTGTGTTGCTGGTGGAGGGATTACGTGTGCTACCCTCTGCCTAGTTCCGCTTTTTCTGTCTGCATCTGTTTCCTGTTCTTAATATACTGCCTCTGCAGCTCTACGCAAGACTTCCTGTTCTGCACAGTTCTAGTCTGGCTGAGGAGTTTGTTTGTGAGTCAAAGCTGGCCTTCCTTTATACAGGCCTTTATTATTAAAATACATAAAACAATATAATCAGAAAATAAGCTATAGAAAATATATATATTCCTCAACATTCCCCCTTTTCGTGTCTCTTTTAAGAGACTTTTTTTTTTTTTTTATGTGTGTGTGTGTGTATGTACGCGGATGGCGATGGAAGTCGATATCTGATCGAGTTGATACATGATGTTTGGGTTAAACAAGGAAGTGAGCTTTGAGGGAAACGATGTAAAAATAGTTTCTTGGAATGTAAAAGGTCTCGGACATATAATTAAAAGAGGTAAAGTTCTTTCACATCTTAAAACACTCAAAGCAGATATAATATTCCTTCAGGAAACTCATATAAATATTAACAACCAACGAACATTAAGAGCAAAGTGGATATCTCAAGTGTATCAAGCTCCTTTTACCAGTAAGGCCAGAGGTGTTGCGATTCTCCTTAAAAAGAATGTTTCATTTTGTTCAGACTTTGTGATCGCTGACCCATATGGCAGATACCTTATAGTCACTGGTCAAATTAATTCACTACCGATAACCTTGCTTAACATCTATGCGCCAAATGTGGATAATCCTGAATTTTTTAAGAATGTTTTCAACTTGATACCTACAGTTACCGCCAACATTATTATTGGTGGTGACTTTAACCGCTTTCTCGAAACTTTTTTGGATAGACTATCTATAAAAGCCCCCTCTAATATTAGGTCAGTACAAACTCTGAATGATTTAATTAAAACCAGAAATTTAATTGATATCTGGCGCTTACAACATCCTACTGAGAGGGCCTATTCATTTTTCTCTCATGTTCATAAAACCTATACTAGAATTGACTATTTTCTAATATCCTCAGAGCTGCTGCCCATAGTTGTTGATTCAAATTACCATAATATTGTAATATCTGATCACTGCCCGGTTTCAATGGTCTTTAAAAACATTTTGACCAAAAATTATAATTGGTGTTTTAACCCTTCCCTTCTGAATGATCAAGAATTTATTAATTATCTCAATGTGAATATGGATATGTTTCTTGCTACAAATGATAACGGAGAAGTTTCGGATTCTACGTTATGGGAGACCTTTAAAGTCGTGATGAGAGGTCATATTATTTCCTTTGAATCTTCCAAGAAAAAAATATTGGGAAAAAGGCTTAAAGAAATAGAAAATAAGCTTCCTGAACTGGAAGAAGTATATAGATCATCTTTGTTGCAAACTGATTTAAATGAAATTTTGAAATTAAGGTATGAATATAACACAATTTTAAATAAACGCATTAGCAATCTTCTTTTGAAGCTCAAACAGAGACATTTTGAATTTGGAGATAAACCAGAGAAACTGCTGGCAAATCAACTTAGAGGGGAACAAGCAAAACGAGCAATTCAAAAAGTGATAATGAAATCCGGTAAAGTAAGTACCAATCCAAAGGAAATTAATACTTGTTTTACCAAATTATATAAAGATCTGTATTCTAGTAAAATTAAACCCTCACAAAGTGATTTTAGCAACTTCTTCGATCAATTATCTATTCCCCAATTAGATGAAGCCCTGAGAGATGAAATTGATTCCCCCATCTCCGAAAAACATCTTTTAAGAACAATTCAAGCCTTACTACTTGGAAAGACAGCTGGCCCAGATGGATTCGGTAATGAATTCTATAAAGCCTTCCAAAATAAAATTATTCCTCTCATGCTTAGGATGATAAATGACTCCGTTAAAAATAAAAGGTTACCAACTTCACTTTATGATGCAAATATTTGTTTGCTTTACAAAACTGGAAAGGAGGAAGGTGACCCAGCAAATTATAAACCCGTTACTCTTTTAAATTGCGATCATAAAATCATAACCAAAGTCTTAGCTACAAGGTTGAGCAAACATATTTCAACAACTATACATCCTAATCAAACAGGATTTATTCCTGGTAGATGGTCATTTAATAATGTCCGGTTATTATTAAATACAATTTACTCAGGTTATGGAAAAGAGGCTAAAACAGCAGTACTTTCTCTGGATGCCCAAAAAGCGTTTGATCAGATTGAATGGTCTTATATATTTGAGACTCTAAAAAGATTTGGTTTTGGGGAATATTTTAGGGATTGGATTAAAATGATTTATCTGTGTCCGGTGTCCTGCATTCTCACCAACGCAGATAAATCCTCTCCCTTTCAATTACAACGCGGAGTGAGACAGGGGGATCCCCTCTCACCGCTTCTTTTAGTTCTGGAGCCCCTTGCCATTAACATAAGAAACCACCCTGGTATACAGGGAGTTAAATTTGGGACTGTTGAAAGTCTTGTTAATATGTATGCACATGATTTACTGATCTGCCTTTCCAAACCAGAAATTTCACTCCCTAATCTTTTAAATTGCATTAAATACTTTGGAAAATTATCAGGATATATGATCAATTGGGACAAATTTGAATTTATGCCAATAACAGATATGCCCAAAGTTTCTCAGCTCACTCCCATTCAAATTAGTGACAACATCTTTTACCTATCTTGGCCTTAAGATCTCTAAAAATCCCAAACTTCTCTATAAATTAAATTTCTTGGAAATGCTGGACAAGCTCAAAGACGATATTAGAAAATGGAAACTGCTCCCTATGTCTTTGATTGGTCGAATAAATGCAATTAGAATGGTGTCTCTGCCACGATTTTTATATCTTTTTCAAAACCTTCCTATTTATTTGCCACTTAAATTTTTTAAGCAGCTTGATTCATTGATTCATTCATTCATTTGGGCAGGAAAACCCCCTCGGATATCCATGGCTCATCTTCAAAAAAATACTTCCAGCGGGGGGTTGGGTCTCCCTGTGTTTAGACATTATTACTGGGCAGCAAATTCAAGAGCTCTATTGCACTGGCAGTGGGGTTCGCCTACTGATTATTGTCATGACAAGCTTCCGAGCTGGCTCCAGGTAGAGGCAGCAACAGTATCTGAAGCCTCATTACCGGTCTTATTGTTTTCTAACACGGGTTCTTCTAATAATTCTATCAGTCGTAATTTTGTTGTTAAACACTCCTTAAAGATATTAAGTCAAATTAGGAAATCTCTTAAACTACCTGACTTTTCAGTAAGAATGCCAATAATACATAATTACTTGTTTAAACCAGGTAAAATGGATAGGGTGTTTTTAGAATGGGGGGAAAAGGGATTGAAATGCATTGAGGATTTGTATATAGATGACAAATTTATGTCTTTCCTTCAACTTCAACAAAAGTTTCAGTTACCTCAATCACATTTTTTTTGTTATCTTCAAATAAGGAATTTTGTGCAATGAAACTTTTCAGACTTTCCACTGAAGCCACTAAGTCATACTTACTTTGATATAATTCGGAAAGCAGATTTTAAACATCTGATATCTCAGTTTGTCAAGTGCTTTACAATCCCAGTTGATTCTGATCGAATTAAGAATACATGGGCTGAAGACCTCGGTGTCCCTCTGTCTGAGGACCAATGGTCGAATTGTTTGTCCAATATTCAGAAAGGCTCAATACAGTGGCTTGCAAAAGTATTCGGCCCCCTTGAACTTTTCCACATTTTGTCACATTACAGCCACAAACATGAATCAATTTTATTGGAATTCCACGTGAAAGACCAATACAAAGTGGTGTACACGTGAGAAGTGGACCGAAAATCATACATGATTCCAAACATTTTTTACAAATAAATAACTGAAAAGTGGGGTGTGCGTAATTATTCAGCCCCCTGAGTCAATACTTTGTAGAACCACCTTTTGCTGCAGTTACAGCTGCCAGTCTTTTAGGGTATGTCTCTACCAGCTTTGCACATCTAGAGACTGAAATCCTTGCCCATTCTTCTTTGCAAAACAGCTCCAGCTCAGTCAGATTAGATGGACAGCATTTGTGAACAGCAGTTTTCAGATCTTGCCACAGATTCTCGATTGGATTTAGACACCAGACAGGTCAGGGATAAAGTTATTGAGAAATTTAAAGCAGGCTTAGGCTACAAAAAGATTTCCCAAGCCTTGAACATCCCACGGAGCACTGTTCAAGCGATCATTCAGAAATGGAAGGAGTATGGCACAACTGTAAACCTACCAAGACAAGGCCGTCCACCTAAACTCACAGGCCGAACAAGGAGAGCGCTGATCAGAAATGCAGCCAAGAGGCCCATGGTGACTCTGGACGAGTTTCAGAGATCTACAGCTCAGGTGGGGGAATCTGTCCATAGGACAACTATTAGTAGTGCACTGCACAAAGTTGGCCTTTATGGAAGAGTGGCAAGAAGAAAGCCATTGTTAACAGAAAACCATAAGAAGTCCCGTTTGCAGTTTGCCACAAGCCATGTGGGGGACACAGCAAACATGTGGAAGAAGGTGCTCTGGTCAGATGAGACCAAAATGGAACTTTTTGGCCAAAATGCAAAACGCTATGTGTGGCGGAAAACTAACACTGCACATCACTCTGAACACACCATCCCCACTGTCAAATATGGTGGTGGCAGCATCATGCTCTGGGGGTGCTTCTCTTCAGCAGGGACAGGGAAGCTGGTCAGAGTTGATGGGAAGATGGATGGAGCCAAATACAGGGCAATCTTGGAAGAAAACCTCTTGGAGTCTGCAAAAGACTTGAGACTGGGCGGAGGTTCACCTTCCAGCAGGACAACCACCCTAAACATAAAGCCAGGGCAACAATGGAATGGTTTAAAACAAAACATATCCATGTGTTAGAATGGCCCAGTCAAAGTCCAGATCTAAATCCAATCAAGAATCTGTGGCAAGATCTGAAAACTGCTGTTCACAAACGCTATCCATCTAATCTGACTGAGCTGGAGCTGTTTTGCAAAGAAGAATGGGCAAGAATTTCAGTCTCTAGATGTGCAAAGCTGGTAGAGACATACCCTAAAAGACTGGCAGCTGTAATTGCAGCAAAAGGTGGTTCTACAAAGTATTGACTCAGGGGGCTGAATAATTACGCACACTCCACTTTTCAGTTTTTTATTTGTAAAAAAATGTTTGGAATCATGTATGATTTTTGTTCCACTTCTCACGTGTACACCACTTTGTATTGGTCTTTCACGTGGAATTCCAATAAAATTGATTCGTGTTTGTGGCTGTAATGTGACAAAATGTGGAAAAGTTCAAGGGGGCTGAATACTTTTGCAAGCCACTGTAAATGCCAGATATAAACTAATCCAGTTTAAAGTCATTCACAGATTGCACTTTTCTAAACTTAAACTTAACCGGATCTATAATTCTGTATCCCCCTTATGTGACAGATGTAATATCAGTGAAGGTTCCCTTGCACATCTATTTTGGCATTGCTCTGTCTTGAAAGCTTTTTGGAGCCAGATTTTTACGTGGTTTTCAAACGTACCACTAGATAGTACACAGGCTATACTTGGATCATTTGCATCAATCGAATCTTTTTCCTTTTCACAAAAACAGATAATTACAATGGGTATGCTGGCTGCAAAGAAACTTATTCTTTTACAGTGGCGGTCTTCTTCGGCCCCGTGTTTTAAAAGGTGGCTTAATGAGATGGTGTCTGTGGCCAGGGTGGAACAGATAAGATTTGATAGAAAGGGGAATCTGGTGAGTTTTTGTACGATTTGGCAGCCATTTCTAGAATTTTTAAAAAATTAACTGATCATAATTTATGCCTCACACTCCGCGTGAATTTTCTTATTTTATTTTACTCTTTAGTTAGTTAATATTGTTATAATTTTTTTTCTTTTCTTTCTTCTGTTTCTTTTTTCATGCTTATAAGTTCACAAAGGCTAAATGTAGTAATTGTCCTCAGTTGAATCTGTATAAGCATGCTGTGTTTAATTTAAAAACAAAAAATAAAATATTTAAAAAAAAAGAGAGACATGACCTAATTCCTGAGTCCCAATAATCTGTCCTGCCTGTGACAATAATAGAATCTAGCAAGAGAAACCATACTAAACAAAATGAAACCTTTCCATTGCCCAACCATACATGTCAACCCCAACGGGTTGTGTATTCTTCAATGTTCACGTATTATTGTGGCATAATTACTTCTATCAACAACAAATAAATCAAACAAATAACTCAAGCTCTAAGACAGCACCTCGCATCTACACCGGGCCGTGAGCTGTCCTACCTTACTTCCTTAGCCCCCCTTTTCACCCAGCATCATAGTTCAAACCCGCTTCTGACTTCCCTTCACTGCTCACTGTAAAATCCAAACAGATATAATTAGCTTTTCCTGGTAAAAGGTCCTGGATTAGTTTTGTTGTCAATCTTTGGAAACCGTCTCAACAGAGTTAAGCAGTTTCCTCTTTAAAAGCACTTCTGTTTTTTTAAGCACACACCCAAATCCCTAGGTTGCTATTTCTATACCCAGTACATGTCAGTTCTCTTCCTGCTCCTTCCTCTGTAAAAGACAGAAAAGGAAAAACACCTCTCTGCCAAGCCTCGATAATCTACTGTTGTTATCCATTGTTCTTCTAGTAATTCAAAGTTGGTTTAGAATATCATGTTTGGGACTCTCTGATCTAGAGCATTAGTCTAATTATTATCTATGTGTGTAAGCGTGTTTGCATTTACCCCTCTGCACTCTAAGTCATTTTCCTACCATATATCAGTCCGGACAGTCACGCCGAACTAAGCTTATGACCTTTCAGAAGACTGAGTGCCAACTCTTATGAGCACAATTGCAATGTGTGTATGAAAATGATTATAATTGCTTATTTTAGTAGAAGGACCCCCAGAGAATCATCAATTCAATATTAGTGATATTCCTCCCTCGAACATTTGCAATTACCCTCCTTTTGCGTGAAAACTGGTGGTGTGGTCAAATGCGTGCCATAAAAAGCAAAAGCTTAGGACAGAACAGTTATCTGTCATGTGCTTCTTACAAAATTCACATATGTTTTGATTTCATGTTGATCCTCTGAGTGTAATGGTACATTTTAATTTCAATTTATCAAAGCTACACAAAATAGGTTTTCTTTCTTTACTTTGCTCTTGTTTTTCTGCAGTACCACATCCCATCACATGCCCCTACCGGTTATGCTCTTTTTTTTAATAATTTACTATTTTAATGGGAAAAACCTCAGTGACTTGGACCAGTGTTTGTTATTCCATAATTGTATTTTGAATGTGACAAATCTACCATTCCCCTATGTAATTCATAAATATTGTTTTGGTTTTGACTATTTTCCTCTATAAAATTTAATTGACTTCTACAATGGCCTGCTATGGTTAATGGTAACATATTCCAGTCATGAGTGATATCAAAAGTTTTCTCCACTTTAGCATTTGGCATTTTCCCAACAGTATAATGTGATACATTAATCGAAACACAGCCAATAAGACCGAATTTTCTTAATGCAAACATCAGTAACTAACATTAGCAGCCAAAGAGTTAAGTCTGCAGTTCCACACTGTCATGTGAAACTACAGTCTCCCCCTCTGTTCTCTCTTATCCTCCTGCTGCTGCAAAAAACGAAACAAAACAAAGCATCCACCCTTTTCTTACCGGCGTGGGTCATTGTTTGTCAACATTTACTAATCCTAAAGTTGGTGCAGTCTTTGTCTCAGTATCAAGTCAGTCAAAACTTTAGTCCCCATCGTCAGTCCAGTCACACATTCATTCACCCGCATTCACACTAGATATTGCTGATAGTGGAGTCTCGCACGCAACCTATTCCAGTCTCCATCACCAGCAAGATGACGTCATCATTTTTAAAAGGAAAAACAATTCTTTATGATTTTGGACTTGATTGGCTCGCTGCAATCCTTTTAGACAGGGACTCACACTCTGATCGGGTCCCCACAGGTAGCCTTCTCCTCAGCCCATTGTAATCTGGAAAAGCTCACCTTATATTTGCTCTCACCTTATATTTGCTCTCAAGAAAATGTTTTACAGTCCTGTTAATTCAGGCCTTGCAGGCCTGCTTAGAACAAAAAATAAGAGAGAGCTGATTATTAAATCATCAAAACACAAAACATCATCACCATAAGGGTGACACCTGACAGGTTTTCTCTAAGTGCACTGTTACAAAGATATTGGGCCCAGTTCTGGACATGTCTCTAACACAAATCTCTAACATTTCTGTAGAAAATCTCTGTTAAAAAGAGGAAAACAACCCAAACCTAACTGGCAGAATCAACCTATCACTAAATCAAAAACCCCCAAAATCTGCCAGATTAATCACAGAAAAATTTTGGTTCCTAGTATCCAATATGCTATGGGGATTAGAACTTCAGGTGCCATGAAAGGTGCTACACTACTCCTGGCTTAACTAATTGTTATGATTTAATGTTGTCAGTGTTTTGTTTTATGTTATGTTTAAGGATTTGTTCTCGTTTCCTGTTTTATTGTGAAGGTCTGCGTCTCATGTGAGTGTGTTCAGTTTTACCTCTGTCTCGTCTTGTTGATTATTCCCAGCTGTGTTCCCCACCTGTGTGTAATCTCCCTGTGTTTCTCTGTGTGTATTTAAGTCGCGTCCTCTGTCTTTGTAGTTTGGGCTGGCCCGTCTGTGTATCCACCATGTCTCATCCGTGTGTTTTCCCTGCTGCCCAACCGTCATCTGTTTTCTGCTCGCGGTTATTTGTGTTCAGGTTTGTGTTTCTGTTCAGGGTCAGTAGTTTAGTTTTTCCCAGTATAGTTTAGTTCTCCGTTCACCATTTTGTCCATCTCTTTTGTTGTGTTTGCTTTAGTGGCACCAGCCATTTTTTAGCCAACCTGGTTGTCCAGTTTAAGATAAAGCCTCTTCTCACCCACAACCTGGTATTCATCTTTTTTTTTGTTGCGGCCTTGAGCCGGGTCGTAACATAATACTTACATGGTCTGAAATCAGACTTAAAATCACTACCTCTATTCATTTTTTCCACATCATATTTAGTGGTTGCCCTCAAGTGCTCCAGCATCCTGAAGTGTCTGTGGTCCACTGACATAGTTCCACCTGCTAAATACACAGAAAATTTTGTTAGCAGCCGCACAGTTCGCACCACACTAATATTCACCATTAACCACTTCCTAAACACTTTATGGCAATGTATCATCACTAGATTATAAATTTCTTCTCCAGGTCTGCACTACTGTTTATATACTGTTTTGTTTGTTTGTTTGTTTGTTTTAATCGATTTTAAATCATGCTTTTTATTTGTTTTTGTTTTTAATGTCTCTGTAAAGCACTTTGAATCACCTTGTTGTTGAATTGTGCTATATAAATAAACTTGCCTTGCCTTGCCTTACTGCACCCATTTTAGTCACAGACCCAATCACTTTATTTAATTATCCTGTACCATGCTGTCATGTATTTTACCAGGCAATTCTTCTCACATAGTCAGAGATATGTTTCTCTCAATGCAAGCTTCACTCATACATCCAAAACAGGAAACTCATTTTTTTGTTGTTTTTTTTAATGTCTCCACTCTAACTGACTCTGCTACATCCTGTTCACTTGAGAGATCAAATCATCTGTTCCTACACCAACCACACTCAACTAATTTGCATATCAGTTCATAAATCAATAAGTTGACAGGACAAAAGAAATGCATATTTAACATATTACCACAAAAAAGAATTTCCTTCATACAGTAATCACTTGTGTTGCTCAATCAGCAAAAGACCTCTTCCAGTTTACTATTTTAAAACTAAATTTATTGTCTGATCACTGGTTGGTCACACCAGTCTCTTTTCTTTTTCACAAACGTCAACCTGTTGTCCTGCAACTTGGAGAGTTATTTCTCAGCGATGTATAACCTCAGCGTCTGATAGCAAATGTCTGTTAAATCTACACTGTTTAGCATTTATGTAATGTATGAACATTCATGAGTGTAAGCTGGTCTTCATTGCATGTATGGGTTTGTATTCAGATTAATGCATGCATATTGGCATTGAGCTGTGGATTCAAACTGTCTCCCCCAGCTCCTAATCCTCTCCAAAAACAGTTTCACATGTTTCTGTTTGTGTATGTATCCTTTTCATTTATATAATTATTAGTTTATTCATTTCTTTATCTATTTTATTTACCTTTCTGTTGCAATGCTCTGGACACTTTCTCAACCTCCACAAGTCAGTCAGCCTCAATTTTCAACCCAATTTACATATGCTCTCACTTTAACAACACCAGCCTTCATCTCTCAGCTGTGTCCTCACCTCCTCTTTTCACAGTTGCTTCCTGCTCCCCGACATCTGCAGCAATGATACGCCCAATGAGCTGTTTCTTCTTCTCTGTTTGTTCTCTCTTCCTCTTTTCAGTCTCTTATTTTGCTGCTTAACTCCCAGCATGGCAAATGTGAAACTCAGACAATCCCATCAAGTCCATCCACACACAGTCATGTCACTGGTAAACTCCCAGCTTGTGATTAAGAGCGCATGATTTCATCCACGATGGTATTCGTACATGCTTCTGGACCCTTCAGAGTTTTAGGTCATTGTTGCTCTCTGTTCACCTGCTGTTGATTCTTGAAGTCGACTCTGTTGCTCTGGAGCTGCCTTTTGTCTTCAGGGGGAGATTGACCGTCCTCAGAGCTTCTTCTCAGGATAAGAACAGGATGAAAGGTGAAGCTGTGAAATTTTCAGCCAAAACCTGGCCTGTTTGTCGTTCCAATTATGTTAATCTATCATTTTGCCACTGTACTCATGGAGGAGGTTGAGCCAAGTCCATGGGCACCTGTATTAACACACTAAGACATTTGTTTAATATCATTTTTATCACTAGTTATTAACACATTCATTCTCTAATTTTTCTATCTACATTTTAAAACGTCTCTCTCTCACTCGTTGCACACAGATCACTTAGTTTCCTTTTAGACTGCATGCAGACATTTTCACTTCCTGTCACAGACACACACACTCACCCAGTGTTTCTTACACACACACACTCCTCATTACCCTGCATTTCATCAGTTTCACAGTTTTTCTCAACTTTTATTACTTAATCACCCATATGATTCACCTGAGCTTCAAGATATCTCACAACACAGATCACATTTATCCACACTACAACAAAGCCGCAAGCGCCAAAGAAGGAATTTAATACCTCAGTCGACTTTTAACCATTTAACCTTTCAACCTTAGAAAACTTTAGAAGCACCATGGGGGACTCGAACCGCCCGTTTTGACCGATGCCCGAGCCCAGCTCTGCTGACCACTAAGCATGAGGCGAGAGGACTTTAACCCCTCGAACTGGACTACAGCCACTAGCTATTTACAGGTCCCCAGTCTGAAGGTATAGCCAACCTAGAAACCCCGGACGGCGCCGGTCCGACCACACGTCTGTGGGAGGTGAGGATTCCAAGCCTTGAACGGAACTCGCGCTCCTAGGAGTCCGCCCACTCCCGTCCTATTTAATTTGAAATAAATTTAGAAGCATCACTGGAGACCCCAACCGCATCACAGAAGGGCTTGAATCACCAGTTTTTAATTGATGCCCGGGCCCTGCCCTCTGTCCACTGGGACTTGATACCCATAAAACTGTTCCCAATTACCCATCTCAGTTTCCTTTCTCTTGGCCTACGAAATAAACTTGACAATACACTCAACACATCAACTTTAAAGTTCACCCCAATATGTACAGCAGTAAACATTCATCACATATTTCTCCAGACTTTTACTTTTATTCTCACCAATTACACAATATCACAATGGGCATTCATCAGAAATCTACCGTGGAGACAGATAATTTAAGAATTCATCCAATATGCACACTTTGATTTAACAGGTGGTGCTTACCTTTAAATTCTATTGGACCGGTCCTCTGTTCGCCTCATTTCACGATCCCATATTGGGCCAAATTCGTCCTCTCAGCCGTAAAAAGAATCCCGGGTTTTCGGCACCAAATATTGAACCCAGTTCTTTTTATTCTTTTACTGGACAGAGAAGACGCAGACTCAGAGTGGTCAAAGTATTTATAATCATTTTATTCAATCATCTTCCGGAAGAGAGATGTGCACAGCGCTAAGCCACTTGCAGATCTGAAGCATTAGAAGCCTATAACTATATGATAATCAGGTCCCTCCTGTGTTATTTTGGTACTCACACATCACACACAGTTTCGATCAAAACAACTTCTTTACCTCTGGCCTTAATTGATGTGTGTGTGTGTGTTGCTGGTGGAGGGATTACGTGTGCTACCCTCTGCCTAGTTCCGCTTTTTCTGTCTGCATCTGTTTCCTGTTCTTAATATACTGCCTCTGCAGCTCTGCACAAGACTTCCTGTTCTGCACAGTTCCAGTCTGGCTGAGCAATCTATGACCTTTAACACACTTTATGACTGAAACATGGCCTGTTTTAATATACTGGCCTACATAAAACAATATAATCAGAAAACAAGCACTAAGAAAATATATATATTCCTTAACACATTAAAGCTGCATTTTGAGTTCCAGTCCCATTTTTAGAGTCCTGGGTCCTTTTTCATGCCTGCCTACCACACAGCCTATCATGACAAAATGGAGATTTTTAAAAACTCAGTTTTTGCGTTTACATGTGGACGAGGAATACAGAGTTCGTGTATGTGCCTTTTTTGGAACCACGCTGTGAGCTACGTTATTATTTACATGAGATGAATTTCTACAATGGCAGATAGAGACAAAATACTGTTACTGTTAATCTTACTATCTTCTGTTTTTGCAGAGATATACATAAGCAGTTACTGTCCTTCCATTTAGAAAAGCAGAGGAGTCATGGTGTAATTATTTTACATGCAGTTGTTTTTTCCTGTGTAATTATATTTAACATTGCTATCATTTTTCAAAGAAATGCCTCTCTGTGCAAAATGGGTTCAAAAACATAAACAACTGTGGGAGACTGTTTGTCCATGATTTGGACAGGGGTAACAAATCGTGGCAGGATCAGCCTGATATTATTTGTATCGCACTGTAACTTTACTGTATAAAGAGCTAACTTCTCCAAAATGTCAAGTGTTTGTGAACTAAAAATCAAGAATGTGGGATACTGTTTGTCCGTGATTTGGAGAGCCCAGCGCGTGCTCCCGACGCAGAGAAAACTAATTCTGCAGGGGAGACCTACCTTAGCAGCTGTGCAGGTGAAGCCAAAGGCAAGATATGCTTCACCATATTTTCTAGTCTTTGGCTTGGAAGGAAGTTGGTTTGGAAACATATTTGGCAAAGCTTCATCTTCTGCTTTGTGTCTGTGCGGGAGCCCTGTCACTACCCAATCCGTACTGGAAACCCGATCGGTACCACGCATGCGCAAATCTTACGTCACTTCCTCTCTTTGCCAAGATTGCGACATTTAATGTATTTGAAGGATACAGTTAGCGCCCAATTAGCTCCTAGCATTTCTCAACTGCTCTGCCTCCTTTTCGACTGCCCGGGACATTTAAACAATGGATGTATACAAGCAAATTCAACGGAGAGCTTCCCCCGACTGAAGAACGGCGCCGTAAAATAAGAAGAATGGCACCTAATTACAGACTGAAAGTTAACTACGAAAATTAATGTTGACCTTTTATTTTTATTTTTTTATTTTTTTTTCTTACTTTTATTTTTTGTAT
>CAKLIZ010000653.1:15004-33880 GCA_922035795.1 Oreochromis mossambicus
CAAAAATGGCAAACGATTCCAAGGAATTGAAACAGTGGGAACCGGTTCTCAACAAGAACCGGTTTTCGATACCCATCCCTACTCATTTATCATTATGAGCTTAATAGTGGTCAGCTATTGAGCCCAACATTAAACTATTCTGTAATCACTGCACATCTTATTTTTCTCATGTCACTTGTCTGTCTGTGCTGAATCCTCCACATGCACTCTTAGAAAAAACAAACATTAGCAAAACACATGGATCATCCTGGTGGTCAGGCACAGGTCAACAGGTTCCAGAGGTGCTATAAAAGGTCATAAAGTTAACACTGCTGTAAAAAGAGTGACACTGGTTTCAACACAGGATGTGTCTCACACTGTATGCTCATTTCTCCCACTGTAGCATTCAACATTTTCCCAACAACACAGTGTAATAGCACAACCAACACACAGCCTGTAAACACAGTTCCCTTGACACAAAACCAGTAAACATGTGGTAGAAAAAACATTAACCAGTGGTGCGTCCTGCTGTAATTCACATGATCAAATCACATGATCAACCCTCTGCTGTAGAAAAGGTGATGTAGATGTTAGCGCTGCGCAGGTGTATACACACTTTCTCACAGTGACCTCTGCAATGTGAGCAATACAAGGTGATGAATAACACACCGCTAGTAAATTCACAGACAGAAAGTGGCTATTAAAAGGTTAAATCGGCACGGCCCAAAGCTCATGCAACCTAGGATGTTGCTGTCATCTTTCTGCTCCTGTAAAAAGAAACACACATAGATACATCCACCCTTTTGTCATGTCTGGGTGGAGGCAGGTGCAATCTTACATGTTGGTGTCAAGTCAGTCAAGTTTTTGTCAGTCCAGTCAATTCCCCATTTTTTCCATTCATTCATTATTTATTCAGTGCTGATAGTGGAAACTCTCTCGTCGCATTAAGTTTCTCACTGCCAGCAATATGACGTCATTTCAAAAAGAAAAAAGAAAAATTTAGACTGGATTACCTCGCTGAATCCTTTCAGACAGGGACTCACTTTCTAATTGTCCCAAATAAGTGACTTTCTCCAGAGCCCATTTAATGTGGAGAAGCTCACTTGCAACGGTTTTCCCGACGTGTCGTATAGCGCTTTTAATTCCCATTATGCACGCCTGCTTAAAGAAAAGAGATTCCCAAACAAAACTCTCAGTGCATTGTTCAAAAATAAAAATTAAAAATAACAGATCAAAATGAAAAATAAAAATACAGAAGCCTGGTCTTAGGACTTGTCCCAGAATATTCTTCCTCTAAAAAGTGAAAACACACCAAATCTAAAACTTAGTGAAAAAAGAAAAATGCATCAGCTAATTAAATCTCCAAAACTTTCATCAACCAACCACACTCTTCACACAAATGCAATATTCTATTAGATAATCAGTTTCTTCCTTTGTCACCAGGTGTGTGCCATGGTAAAACCTTCCCCATACATCAGAAACAAAAATTCTGCTAGTTTCACTCCTTTAAACCCTCACTGCATCATTCTGTTCACTCCTGCTATTATTTAATCATCTCCCCCAAAATAATACTAATCCACTAGTCTATGTATCACTTCTCAACCCACTAAGTGAACCAGACAAGATGATGGTGACAGAATTGTTTGCTTAAAATGGTGTTTGATCCCAGGGGCGGATCTAGAGAAATTTTCTTAGGGTGGCATGAGGGTGGCAAAGAAATCAAGTGGGGTGGCAAAATCGAAGCCTTTTATTTTCAAACACATATGCATGTGGTTACATATGGTTAAAATAGTTCAAATGCAGTAAGCATACACGTTTTTCATATAAATATAGTCTATAACTTAATTATTGTCTGTAGCCCACATAATTACACACGTTAGTTGCATAAAACATGTGAGTTTTGATCCTATGTACTAGTGGTGCAACGGATCAAAAATCTCACGGTTCGGATCGGATCACGGTTTTAAGTCACGGATCGGATCAATTTTCGGATCAGCAAAAATAGAAAAAAAAGACAAAAATTCTACTCGCCTTTTACTTATTTAAGTATTTTTTGCCTATTAAAAAACATTCAACTGAAGACTTATTCCACGCACTTATATAAAACAAATTAAGGTGCAATATGGACATTATGGACCATGCTGGGCAGCCTCTGCATCCTCTGCACACGGCCATAAACAACCAGAGGAGTCTGTTCAGTGACAGGTTGCTTCTCCCAAAGTCAAGGACCAGCAGACTTAAAAAGTTCTTTGTCCCACAAACTGTTTAACTCCTCGCTGGAGGGGAAACGGGGACAGAGGAGGGGGGAACAAGTAGCTGTAGTGCCTTTTCACTGTGCAATAGTTTTTGTTAATATCCAACGGTGTAATAGACTCACAATACTTAAAATGTGCCGTTCCCTTGTATTCTTATTCCTATTTATTCTATTTATCCCTTTTGTATTCTCTGTATTTATATATGTGTATATTTGGTATATTTCTGCTCACATTCTGCAACTTCTGTCGGTGCTGTGCTACTGGAAACTGAATTTCAGTTTGAACCCACCCGAGGGATAAATAAAGTTTCATCTGTATCTACCACTCCGCTATGATATGACGAGCGGTCACGGTCACATGGCTTTCCGTTGCCCTGGAGCTCCACCCATTTGTAGTTAGAGCAACAGAAGATGCCTGGGACAGTTCAGCCATAACTTTAAACTTCTCCTGCTCATACATGCTTGGAAGGATCTTGTCACTGAAGTGGACGCGCAACGAGATATCATAGCGTGGCTCAAGCACGTTCATCACAGTTTAAACCTTGTTTTGCACAACAGACGACGGCCTCCCGTCTGCAGCCAAACACCCCATTAGCTTTAGTAATAGCTTTAGCCCAGTCGGACTGGGCAGCAAAGGGCTGCTTAAATGCCGCAAACTCCTCTGCTCCGCGACTTGGACTGAAGCGCTGACCATAACTACCGCTTGACAGACTGACCGCGCGCACCATACGCATACTTTTATTTTCTTTTTCGAATCTTCGGATCACGTGCGTACCAAACCGTGGAATGGGATCGGTTCGGATTTCGGATCAACCGTGATCCGTTGCACCACTACTATGTACTGTATAGCCTGTGTAATAAATAAATATGTAGCCCAATAAGTATAAAATCCAGAAAGCTACACAACATGGGGCGGTTCATTTACAAACACAAGTCTAACTTAAGTTTCACACTGTTTTTTGTTAGAAAACAATCACATTGTTACAGCTTAAATTACACAAATTGTCAGAAATCTGCACTGTCATGAACAAAAATTTTAACCTAATTTTTCATGATTTGTTGGATTAACCCTCTGAGGTCTGAAATACAACTGGACATTTTTGACTCCTTTTGAGTTTACGTTTGTATTTCACCCTCAAATTGTTTCATTTTATTTTTTCCCCCTTGCCTTGTTTGGTATCTTTTCAGCTCAATCGAATTTAGTTGTTTTATTTCACTGACATACTGCAGTAGTATTACTGATCTGAAATCACACAAAGAACTTAAAATCCTAGTAGTATTTTTTTTTTTTTTACTTTAAAAAAAAAACACAGACATGTTGAGTAAATTTTTATAACTTGAAATGCAAATATAAATTGTACATTTTGTAAACATACACAACTATTTATCTAAAAATGCAGCCAATACACCTGCCGTTTTTTTTTTTCATTTTGTACAACCATTTAAAAATATTACTAAAACTAAAATGAGAGAACAATCAGGTGTTGCAATAAGATGCCCCACAAATGATGTGTGCCAGTAAAAAAAAAAAAAAAAAAAAGTTTGTCCACCAAAAGACAGAGGAGAACAGCACAGGGATAAACCTGCAGGCCTGACAACAGGAGGTGTATCACTCCGCTGGTTTTCGTTACAGCATTTACATTGCAATGTGCCTTTGTGACATTCATTAGTGCCCTCATTGACACACAAAACAAAACGCCTACACAACAGAACAGCTACACAAGACAACACAACACACTAAGTATACACTCCACACTAAACGTCACAAATCTCCCACATCTAAAAACTCTCGCGCTCTCTCTCTCACTCGCTCGCTCTGTCTCGCTGCCATTACCGTCACTCCCAAAACTTTCCTCTCTTCCTAAACAACCAAATCCACGTGTTGACTTTTTTTTTTTTTTTTTTTTTTTTTTTGAAATTGGTCGACATGGTGCATTTTTCCAGGAGGAAAGCAGTGGCTTTTTTTCCTTTCTTTACTGTTTTCGCGCTGTCCTTAGAAAACGCTTAAAACACACACGCACAAAAACGTGACGACGATATTTAGAAAAAAGTGTGGCTTATATATATTATCATAACTCTGAATTTACTGGCCTGTAATGAAAATTTAAAAACTTTGAAGTCCGAACTTTCAATGTGGGCTGAAATAGAGACTCAGCATGGCTGCAGCTTGTTGCTATGTCAGCTTAAAATAGTCATGTGATTTGGAGATGCAGCGTGTCCGTGGACCACAGAGGGTTAATAAAACACCTTCCTTCCATTTCCAGAGTGTAACATCCAATCACCTGTGTAAAAAGCGAAATTCCCATGGTGTTGTTCAAAATGTGCTCTGGCACAGTCATAAGCATCGCTTGCTACTGAAAACAAGAAAAAAGCCGGTCTGAACCATTTGTTAAGGGGGGGGGGGGACACTATGCAATATATTCAGTTTTAGCATTTATATTCACTGTTGACTGTAACTACGCTCAAACTGTTAATGCTATCTTATTTTAATTAACAACACTGTCATATGCAAAACTGGGGTGGCACTTGGGGTGGCAAGAGATCATTTTAGGGTGGCACTTGCCACCCCATGCCACCCTTCTAGATCCGCCCCTGTTTGAGCCTAATGAGCTCCATCACATATGTGTGTGTGTTAGTCGGGTTAGTACATTTTCTATTTTTGTGTCCTTTTATTTACCTTCCGCCTTTTTTCTGAAACAAAACTCCTTTCACTCCACCTTTTTGTTTCAGAAACATCGAAATGAAAATCTCTGTCTTAGTCAGGCACAGCTAAACCCCAAATGCTTGCAGGTTACCATAGGCAACCACACCGTGTGTTGTTAACCCCTGCTACAAGTACCCTCTTTTCACGTGTGCCACTTTCTGTATGATTTTGTGCTACCTCTAGTACATATTATGTGCATGTGTGGTGTCGCCTTTCCGTTTTCTCTAGCAGTACACTTGCATACCTCAGTGCTTGTCTTCCTTCCCCTTTTGTGGTGGTCTGGACACTTTCTCAATTCTCCACTTCAAGGCAGTTGTTTGTTTCCCCGGATTCCTTAACCCAATTTGATTCCCCACACTAAAACAGCATTCCTCCGTGTCCTCCTGCTCCTTCTTTCACTGTGGTCTCTTTTTCCTCAGCAGTCCAATGGCAGTTCTTCTTTTCAGCTTTGTCCCGTGTATGCTCCCACTGTCTCTTCTCCCACTGTCTCTTTCATTGCCATTTTGCTCCAAACATGGCAAATGTCAAACTCCGACAGTCTCCTCAAAAGTCCTCTTCACACACAGTGAAGTTGCAGCTTGCTGGAAAAGCATCTCCATCCATCCAATCAAGATGATGGATCTTCTCTCTCTGATGCCGTTTGCCCATAGTGCTGCTGGACCTCTCTGCTCAGGGCTCTGCTGTTGTCTCTTGGACTGCTGTCCACTGTTGATGTTCATGCTTGTGCTTCTGGAACAGCACTCCTTGTCTTCAAGGAGAGATTAGCTTCCTTGGAGCTTGCTTTTCCAGGATGAGGAAGGGAAGCTGCAAAACAATTCAGCCAAAACTCGGGCTGGGTGTTTCTAATGATGTTAACCTATAACTTTCTTCCGACTGCTGCCCGTGGAGAATTGATCCAGGTCCGTTTCCCCACCTGCAATCGACAGACTGAGAGACTTTCATCATTCACTGTCACTGCATATATTTTCATCACTCCTAAAGCAACACATGTCCGCTTATTTTGCTTTGAACTCTCCTGTCTTGAAACCCAGAAAATGAAATTTTTATTTGTTCTTAACCGCAAACACAAAAAATCTTCTTGATGTTGTTATTAATTATTTTCATCCACAACGCTCCAAATTCTGTTTTCTTTTGTGTCCAGCAGGGGAAGAAGGTGACCTGCAGTATCACTGCTTCCCCCAGTTGGAGACAATTTCCCACTCACACTTCCACACTTTTAATTTTTCTTTGTTTTCATTGTTTGTTTTACACCCACACATCAACCTATTAACTCACTCCACCAACTTCATTTTCCTTTCTCCCCAACAACTCTCATCCAGTCTGTCATCAAATTCTCCATTCATCCTTGAATACTTGATCACCTTTAAATGTCACTGTTAATTTTATCAATTTATTTATCATTACCTTAACACTAATCCACTGTTTATTTTATTCATTAATTCTAGCTCATCTTCTCCTATTTTATCACTATGATTTCTTTGCTATTATTATTTCACCAACAATCAACTAATCTGCCTAATTAATTTTTTAATTAATTAATTAATTTCTGCCTAACTAATCTGTCTCCCCTTTTTCCTCAAGGGAGCTCACACACACACAGCCTGGTCACTCGCCCCCTCCTTTCTTTCTCTCTCACACACACACCTCCATTTTTTCTCCTCTTTCGTTCCACCCCTCGAGGCTGGCTCTCACGCACCTCATGCTTCTCGCAGTCCCATTCACAACTCGCTGCGAGACACTTCCTCCTCTGCTGATTCAGGACAACGCCCTGATCAGCACACAGAGCGGGTACAACAAAAACAGGATTATAAGCTCACGATCTTCAGATCGCGGCACAAAATACTTAAACTACATCTCGGCCTCTAACCGCAATTTTTCTTTTTCCCAAAACACAATCAAATTCAACCCCCAAATAAACTCAGAATACACAACAATTAGTGGCACGGCCTCCCGGCGCGTTTTCCACACACAGCACAAAAACATCTTAAACTCACATCTCTTAGTTCCTGTAACTTACTCCCGAATTTCTATCAAGACGCCGACTCTAACGACGATTTTCCACACACTCTTCACGGCCCTCTATCTGCAGCAGACACTCCGGTTCGACCCAGCACACAATTTAACTGGCCTAGGCAACTGGTCCTGCATTTATGCAGACTTTAGGCAGTGGCAGGGACTTCAAGCCCGACTTAGTTATTTTAAGGGTTCCAGTCTCAAGGTTACCAACCTAGTCCTCCCGTCCCACGGGTCTCACCCTCGCGTCCGAGAGTGAGTGGGGCAGCCAAGCCCCACTCACAACAACACATCAACCTGAAATTCTTCTTTTCAATCGTTATCCGCAACTGCTAATTTGGTTTACTCAGGTTGTAAACTTATTAAACACGATCGTGGCTCAAGAGTTGGCAGTTCATCTTGTAATCGGAAGGTTGCTGGTTTGAGCCCTGGCTCTGACAGTCTCGGTCGTTGTGTCCTTGGGCAAGACACTTCACCCGTTGCCTACTGGTGGTGGTCAGAAGGTCCGGTGGCGCCAGTGTCCGGCAGCCTCGCCTCTGTCAGTGCGCCCCAGGGTGGCTGTGGCTACAATGTAGCTTGCCATCACCAGTGTGTGAATGGGTGGATGACTGAATGTGTAAAGCGCTTTGGGGTCCTTAGGGACTAGTAAAGTGCTATACAAATGCAGGCCATTTACCATTTTACCAATTTCATTGCTATAACGCACTAGGACAGATCACAACACCGCCTCTTTTTATCTACTGAGTGAATTTACACTGGGATGCGCTCAACTTAGTGAACAGATAATTTAAACTTCATCTAATATGCACGCTTCGAATAAACAGGTGGTGCTTACCTTTTAGTCATGTGAGCTAGCTCTCTGTTCGCCTCGTTCTCACGATCTCAGCTCTGCCAAGTCATCCTCTCCTGGCCTCGAGCGAATCTCCCGGGTTTCGGCACCAAAACTGTTGCGTAAAGCAGTTTCACCCTGGTTCTTTTTTATTCCTCGGGCCTCTAGAGACTACACCGGACTCAGTAGTCATTTCACAAAACCTTTATTCATCTTCAGTTACGATGGCACCTTCTAGAAGGGGAGATGTGCAAGGCTGGTGTCCCTCTGCAGATCTTCACTTCTTTGTTTGTTTCCACCAGTTTTATAGAAGCGACCCCATCGTAAAACCCACATGGTGTGTTGTAAACTCTGTGTTTGTGTATGTATGCACGAGCATGTGAGTGCCTGTGTGTGTGTGTGTGTGGGTCAAGATATGACCCTGTGAACGCCTCCTTAAAAAGCTGGTGCCAGGAGTCCAGCGGTCCACCTAAACAAAAGGCACTTATACTTAAACAGATACAGAGTAGGTGCCCTCCCATAGTATAAATCAGTAAGAGAAGGTATGACCTCTCTCATGACCTCAAGATGTGTGTGTATGCCAGAGTGCTCTGGGAGGCACACAGAGTCTTTGCAGACTGCTAAGGATCCGACCTCTATCATTATGCAATTGATTATAAAACTCTATTATATTGTAATAATTGTTTTCTTGTACTCACACTACTTTTCGTCATTATTATCATCATGTTAGCTTTTTCTTGTTTTTCTTATTGTAATAACTTTTAAGAAATGAATTCATTCAATTTTTTAATTTAAAAATTAATAATTTTACACATACAGGATTCAAAACAGTTAACAGTTTTTTAAACAGAGTCAACATGTTTAACGTGATGCTGGTTCATTGATCAGCACATCTCTTTGAGGATTAAATTATGGATAGGTGTTAAGGACAGTTCTAAGGGTAGTATAACAACTATAATATCAAAAACAAGTAGATAGAAAAAATTATTTCTTGTCTTCTATTTTTCATCAACACTATCATTTTTTTCCAGTGGACTTCCAAATACAAAGCAGCACAATCTCAATGAAATCTCTTAGTGCTTAGTGAATTTCAGACATGAGCATGCCAAACTATGTGCTGTTTTAATAAGAATGCAGACATACACACACTCACAGAGAAGTGTTGCATCAGTGAGGGGCAGATTTGATGGCTGATGGGCCGGGTGGCCCCCCCAGGTTTGTGTGTGCACTGAGCAGCCGGGGTAAAACAGAGCCATCTTTGGACTCAGTGTGAGAGATATCACAGACAGACATTGAACTATCAGCAGGTCCTGATTGAGTCTTTGTGTTGCTGTTTATGTGCACAGCACTTGGTGTGTGTCTTTGGTGTGAGGGCAGAAGGTGTCAGTCTGTCACGCTGATCCACAGATGTTGATGTGATGTTGTTGTCATAGGAACAGCCTCCACAGACACTGAGTGCTCTGACTGCAGCAGTGGAACATTTCCATCCTGTCAGCCACACACACAGTAAGTGAAGCTTTACAGACACATGTGCAACATCTGTCCTCTAACAGTGTCCCTCTATCCTTCCAGATGTCACTCACTCAACCTTCAGCTGATAACAGCAGGAACATCTGCAGCTGACACAGCTCAGTGTGGAGAACACAGTGATCATGTGACCCTGACTGTTCTCCTGTTAATGCTTCTCATTATTGCAGCAGTATCAGGATTATTTTAGTGGAGGAAACGATGGGCTCCCTGCAGATTAATGCTGTCCTAGAATGAAGACGCTGCTGACACGTTGAGGTGAAGTGTCACTCCAGTCTGGATTCTGATGATTCATAGTTCAGTTCATTTTCCTCTGAAAATCATCAAGTACAAGGACAGCAGTGAAAACAAGTGAGAAAGCAGCCTGTGAAAAACTGTGACAGACTGTCCGAAGCCCTGGAGAACTACTGCTGATTAAAGTGTTACAGGAAACTCATGAGGAAACTCACAACAACATGACAACAGCCAGAGTTCCACCATCCATCATTTTTCTGCTGCTTATTCAGGCTCATGTCAATATTGAGCTTTTATTTTGAAATCTGTGTCTTGGAAGCTGTCAGTGGTCAAACCAAAATATTTTCAACTTTCTTCATATTTTCATGTAACTTCCATTTCTACATTTGTGTGCTTCTACATTTGAATATCCGTTTAGTTTGGTGTGTACTTCTGCTTTTTCTCTTATTGTGTCTCATCACAGCGAGGCCACGAAGACCGTCCAGAATCCCAGGCTCCCACAAACGTGTCCTCCTTCTCCCTGGATTTGAAGGACAGGTGGGCCCGCCCTATCCCAAGATTCATTGCAGTGTGGTGGTGGAACATATATTTGGGTCCAGAGATGGAGCAGCACTCTCTCTCTGAGTCTTTAATACTTTTTTCTGTTTGAGTCTGGCTTCAGTTCAGTCTAATTTAGCAGCTCTGACATCAGAGATTGTAGGGGAGGAACAGCCACACCCACAGGTGAGTTTCCCACCCAGAAACAAAGTGTGAACATCACCTCTGTCTGCGCTGTGTTGTTCACAAGGTTTGTTCTGGGCTTTGAAGTGGAGGGCTGGAGCTTGTGAGTGATGGAAGCTGAGAGCTGTGTTTGCACATGCTCAGTGTGACAGGATGTTGGCTGGCTGTGAAAGCTGAATGCTCTCTGGTTGGAAGTGATGTCACACATTAGGATAACTGTGCTAGCTCTCTGTCAGAGTACCAGGACCTCGCTTTGACCACATGACTCTCAGTACACAGCATGATGTGTGCGCTGTAAACAGGAAGCAGAGGAGCAGGACTGATGTAAACCTCTGAGGGATCAAACTGAGACTGAGCTCCAGATGTTTCCACATGTTTCTGCTCTGCTGTGTGTTTGATGATTATTTCAGGTATAGATGATGGAATATGACCAGTCTGATGTGAGCCTGCTTCTCTGACAGCGCCTCGCCTCTCTGTGCTGCCCCCTGCTGGCTCTTATCATTACTGACGGAGTCCTTGCTGCCACTTTATTAGGTACAGCTTGCTAACACAGGCTCACACCTGCTTTGCCTTCAGAGCCACCTTAAATCTTCATGGCTCAGATTCAGCGAGGTGCTGGAAACATCCCTCAGAGTCATGTGATCAGTGACGTCTGCTTCAGCACTGACAAATAGAAAAGTACATCCACATAAACAGGATATATAATAATAATAATCAAATGCTGATTTTCATCTTTTCAGACCTTTGTGTGGGTGCTAATCCAGCTGTGTGTGTTTCTGATGACAGTAAATAAATGTCAGACTAACAGCTCCTGTTTTACTGCATTAAAGTGATAAGATGACTTCAGCACTTTGACATGGATGGTAGTGAAAGCAGGAAATGACAAATGTAGCACAGCAGCAGCGTTTAACACGTCTGAGCTGGAAACAGAAACTCTGGTATGAACATCATTCATAGAACAGCTTCCAGCTTCTTTTGCTCTGCTGCAGTTTGGATGGATTTGCATTTGAATTAAAAATGCAAAGAGACTAAAATGGTCAGGAGGTCAAAGGTCAGAGCTCCTGTGGGTCTGAGGGCAGCCTCACGCTGGAAACATTCTGACCTGAGGAGTCTGACCTCAGCCAGTGTTTGACATGAACACATCAGCACTGCTATTAGCCTAACGACAGCCGTTTGCATCATTTCAGTGTTTCAGTCATTCAAAAACACTTCTTGTCACTGTGGTGGTTACAGTGACATCATGCAGTTTGTGTTTTGACCTCCAGAGGGCGACAAATCAGCACAGAGAGCTCCATTCAAACTTTTCTGCCATCAGTAATAATTCTTCAAACATAATCATCAGTGTTTGAACAGTTATGACATCAGGGACAATCTAGACATTTGTGACAATACTTAACATGTCACATGACACACCTTAACCATCATGTGATCCACTCTCGATCTGCACTTTCATTCATGATCTCAACATGTTGAAATTGCCTTTGAAGAAACATCAGTTTAGTGCTGAAATATTCAAACGCTGCAGGAAGAAGAAGAACAAAGTGATGACGAATGTTTGTGTTTCAAACAGGAAAACCAGCAGAAATAAATCACGAACTGCCAGCGAGAGGGGAGTTTCCGAAGTGCTCCTGAACGCAGCACACAGTGTTTCGATTCTCTCGATTCTCTCAAACGCCTCTCTGGGTGTTTCCTTCTTTCCAAAGTTCGTCTTTCCTGAACTTCGTTGTTGTTGGTGTGTATGTGTGTGAAGAAACTGTAAGTTTTCCTTGTTTCCTCTTTTATCAGTTTGTCTTTAGGAACTTTAGTGTTTGTTCAGCTCATGTTTGATTTCTTCACACAACAAACTGTGCGAGTTTGTATTTCTGGTCTTTTCATTAATGTCAGTCTGTAATGTTTACTGACGAGGCCGAGTGTGTCCGCCATTTCTTGTTATGCTGGGCTTACACTGTGCGATTTTTGGCCCATTTTGAGACGATTTTTGAGTCGTGTGACCGTTTTGGTGATCGGCCCGAGTTTGGCCTTCATCGTGCGTCGTGCATCGTGTAGTATACATGGGATAACGAGAAGCGATTAACACCTCACGACCAGCTCCCGATCATCAATCGCTTGGTCACGACCGTCGCTCACACTGCGCACGCGCAAACACATAAACGCCGGTGAAAAAGACGGAGTAGCACGGCAGTGCAGCGTGCCAGCGTGTGATCTGGACACAAGCGATGGAGGCACTTGTAGAACTTTGGAAAGCTCATCCGAACCTTATCAATGTGGCCTCACAAAATTATCACGACCACAACAACCGTGAAAATAGTTGGATTTACATTGTTGCTCAATCACAGCTGCCTGATCAATGTTTTTCATTAGCAATTTAGCACAGTTGATGATGGTGGTGTGCGTGTCTGTGTGAGTGAAAGACAGAGAGGGAGAGTGTAGGTTTGCTTATAATAATCAGTCCGCTGTAACTGTATGCCAGGCGTTTATTAGCAGCCAACATGAACATTCGTACACTCGTAACAGGAAGTACACATAACGGAGAGAGAACCACAGCGACACCTGCTGGAACCCTCCGTAACAGCAGCAACGGCAGGCAGTATGGACAAAGATAACATTACTGTTATCTACAGAGAGCAAGCGACAGATTTTCTGTTATAACCTTCATTTTATGGATGCACAGTGTGAGCACTCAGGTCGCATCAGAGCATCGGGCCGTATAGTGTGAGACCCTGCATCGTGACCTATGAACTTCTAACCCCTGCGAGTCAATCGTACAGTTTGAGCAGGAGCTGAATAACGTGACTGAAAAAATCGCACAGTGTATGCCCAGCATTAGTGTGTTGTCAGACTCTGGGTATCAGACCAAACACACTGAATGTGGGCTGAGCTCAGCCTGAGAGCCTCTGAGCTCCGGGTGTTTATATTCACAGGGACAGCAGGAGAGAGTGAGCGGACTTTGTAAATTATATTTAGTATAGATTTGTGTTAGATGCAGATTCAACATTTCGGTCTTAAAAATACTGCGTCACAAGCTGTTGGCTCCGCTCCAACAGGAAGAAGTGTTACAAAACACACAAAAGTTATTGTAGTTCACTAAAGTTGAACTCACAACTAAAACTAGATTTAAAAAAAGTTAAAATAGAAATAAAAACAGCACGGTGATCAGCACTGTTGCCTCACAGCAAGAAGGTCCTGAGTTCAGTTCCACCGTCAGGCCTTTTCTGATAGGATTGCACTCAAATGTGCAATCCTATTTATCCATATTATATATTCTGTATTTATATGTGTATATATGGTATATTTATGCTTACATCCTTACTCTCATTCCCCTTATTGTATCTGTAACATGCAACTTCTGTCGGTGCTGTGCTACTGGAAACTGAATTTCCCGGAGGAACCCACCTGAGGGATTAATAAAATTTCATCTAATCTAATCTAAATCGAGTTTGATCTTCGATTTTGGTTCACCTTTCGAGGACTTGCTGTTTCGCAGATTTTTTTTTTTTTTTTTTTTTTACAGCATATAGTGTTCCGTGTTCTGATTGCTGTAGACAATTGTCAATCAATCTAGTGCCGTGTCTCCTGTATAGCAGCAGTCCCCAACACCCGAGTCGTTTGGTACCAGGCTGCGAGAGTTGAGGCTTGGGTGTGAAATGTATGGTTTTCAGGGTTTTATCGTTAAGTCGGTTTCCCTGGGTCTTTTCCCGTGTTGTAGTTGTGTGTCTTATTTTGAAAGAACTATTTACGTGTTACCATAGCGACCAGAGAGCATTAAGAAGCAGAGAGGAGGACAATACTCTCAAGTCGTGTCCAAATTCATGGCCTACATCCTCCTGAGGACCCACGCAGTCTACGTGGGCTGGGTCCTCAGAAGGTCGGGAAGGCCGGAAGTAAAGAGCTGTGAAATTGGACGGTCTAGCCTTCAGATTTGCGTCACCGCTGTCTCGGTGGAGTTTAATAAACTCGGCCGTCTGCTCCTTGCTATCTAAAATATAACAGGACACTGGCGTAAATTCTCGACCATCTCACACTTCCGTTTAATCAGTTTTCTGTTTGACGTTTATTCAGCTGTGTAAAAACCACCCAGGGGATTAATAAAGGTTTTTTTTTTTTTTATCTAATCTAATCTAATAACTTTAATCTCAGCCAAACCGATTTACTACGAACAAATAAAACACTGAAAAAAGCCAAACAATAACATTTTTAGGTTGTCTAAGTGACTTATATATTACGTTTAACCTGAGTAGCTAAAGACCGCGGTGATCTGGAAATGATGTGCTGGGAGTTGTGCTGTTCTCGGTGGCTTCAGTGACCCTCGAGCTCTCGGCTAGCTATCGAGCTGGTGGGTAACAGACGTCTCCGAAAACGTCGGCGCACTTTTGCAAATATGCGATGTCTTGATAAACCGAGCAGATATTTGAAGTTAACACAGCTACATTCTCGCCTGAAAATATGTTAAAAGTTTATTTTGTGATCGAGAAAGATTAATAAGAGTAATATTAAAAACTTATTAGCGGCCACCATTGTTGAAAACTAGAATTGGCTGAGCCGCGCTATGAATTCTGGGATATGGTGGGCCACGAAGGACACACCCAACCCATCCTTCAAATTCGGGGAAAAGGAGGACGCATTTGTTGGCTGCATTCAGAGGAGTCTACGAATTTGGACAGCCTTCGTCGCGACGCTGTGACGTAAACGGCCTACAAATGCGGCCTCAGGAGGATGCAGACACCCCCTCAATGTTGTTGGCGCATTTCAGGAGGATGCTGCTAATAAAGTTACACAATTACACAGTGAATTTGCGTTTATTATTATATTTACAAAATACCAGTTTTTGTTTTTGTCGTATCATTTTATTTTGTTGTATTTATCTGCACCACCTTAAAGGCCAGTCCGTGAAAATATTGTCTGACATTAAACTGGTCTGTGGTGCAAAAAAGGTTGGAGACCGCTGATGTACAGTACAGAATGCATTTAGCTTGTCGAATTTACATAAATTTTCGATCGCTAGCAGTGTAACTCTGAAGTGCTGCACTGTATGTTTGTAAGTTTTCTCCCCAACAAATACAACAATGCCGACGAAATGTTTTGCACCGCCAAAGACACCTGCGGGTGACTTTGGTTTCATTTTACTGGATGTATATTTATTAAAACATTTTTCTACTTTTACCAACTTGACTCTTTAAATTAGCACCAGTCCTTTTCATCAAAACCAAATTTTATCTAAATTCTTTTTTTTTTCTCTTTAAATGCCAGTTAGGTTATATATTACCAGTAACTTTTCAGATAAAAAGGTGATAAAGTCCTAATGTTTTCTTGAAACTTCCTATTTATTTGGGGTTTTTTTTCATCTGATCATCGGGGACAAAGCTGTCTTGAAATTGTTGAGCTCACTTGTGTGCGCCCCATTTCTTCCAGGATCACTCTTTATTTGTAGGTTTTAGAGGACTCCTACTACTAGGACTGGGTGATATATCGAGTTTTTTAAAAATATCGAAATATTTTTATACGAGATATAAGATTTGACAATATCGTTTATATCGATATAGTATATGTTACGTTATAATTATACTTGTGGAGCCGCAAGTTTGCCTCTCTTTCGTCCACTTTTGTCTCTACGCAACCTTACTCGACCTCGCCTCTCCTTCACTGAACACAACTCCCCCTCCTCCCCCATCGCTTCACCTGCAGGCAACGACAAGATGGACACGGCAAATCTCCGTTAACGAGATACCACGGATAGCTCCGTGCGTGGGGCTGGACGGCGTCAACGTGTTAACGAGCTAACCACGCTAACGAGCTAACCGTGCTAACGACATACAGCCCCTGTGAGCTGCATGGCCTAAAATCCTTTCATTTTCTCAAAAATCGACAGTGCGCCTTATGTATGAATTCTGGTTGTGCTTACTGACCGCGAACCAATTTTATGTAGTACACGGCGCTCAGCAATCTGTCAAAAAATGTTTTAGTACGACTTTACAGCTGCACCGCTTGATGGATTGTCGGAGCATTACGGCTACCGTAGTCTGGAGCCTCGCGGAGTAATACGTACTGTGCTTCAATGTAATATTACCGTATTGTGTGTGTATAAGGACCATAAATGGCACCTGTTAAGAGACATGGTTACAAAGAGGATTTCAAACTCCAGGCTGTCAGTCACGCAGTAGAAGTTGGGAACAGAGCAGCTGTGAAATCTGTCTTTGTTATTATGCTCAGCGTCTGTTAGTTTACATTTTGACTGCACAATTGTGAGCTTTTTGTTATGCACAAAAACAACATTGTTTTATTTTATTTATGGAGCATTATTATTAAATAAATGCTGATAATTTATTTTTGAGTAATTTCTTCATGGACATCTGCGCTGTATGTTAATGAAAGTGCCTGTGTGACATCTGGGACACAGCTTTGACAAAGAACTCTCTTTTTGTTCTTACTTTATGGCTTTAAAAAAAATATTGAGATATATATCTTATATCGCCATCCAGCTAAAAAATATCGAGATATGAATTTTGGGTCATATCGCCCAGCCCTACCTACTACGGTGAAGTGGTTTTCATGGGACAAAGGCATTGTATTCCAGGACATCCGGAAGATTGTAGAAATATGCAGTAATGCCCTTCTTGCCATCTTTCCAGAAAAATAAGTGATCTGGAAGCTGTTAGGCTTATTTACAGCAGCAGCACTTTCTGCACCTGCATAAACTCCAGGACACGTTTACTAACAGTGTTTGCTGCTGTATGTGCTGCAGTTTTGAGAGTTAATATTTTGGCTATGGTATCTTGTTATGAAATCTACAAGAGTAAAAGTGTTTTTAGCATGTGCTTCAAGTTTGACTGGGAGACTCAAAGCTCAATAGCCCGTATCAACAGAAATTCACTGCAGCCTGTGTAATATTTGATGCGTCATAATTTATTCCAGTCTATCTTGCAAATACATATTTGCGTTGCAATGTCATGCACAAACACACACAACTATTAGATCCTTAAGATCAAACCTGTGTCATTCTTTTGGTAAGTAAGTAAGTTAAACTTTTATTTATATAGCACATTTCTAGATAAAAGATCACAAAGTGCTTCACAATGTATAAAACAAAAACAGTCCAAAGTTAACAAAATGCAATTCTAAAAAGATGTGTTTTTAGCTGTTTTTTAAAAGTAATCAATGACTCTGCAGATCTTAAGTTCTGAGGAAGAGAGTTCCACAGTCTGGCGGCCACAGTGGCAAAAGCTCTATCACCCTTGGTTTTCAGCCTAGTATGCTGAATAACAAGTAGGCCCTGATCACAAGACCTCAGGGACCTACTAGGGACATGGGGCTGTAAAAGTTCAATGATGTAGGCTGGTGCTTGTCCTTGAAGAGCTTTAAATGTCAGAACCAGTATCTTAAAATGGACTCTGAATGGTCCATTGCAGTGTAGTAAGCCATCAAACGCCCCTATTTGAAACTAAGAATATTACATGAAATTGGTTGTTTGGCCAAAAATGGGTAAATGATGTAATTTGGTTAAAAAAAAACATAATTTTTATGTGTGGAGTTTAGAATGAAAGCACAAGCAAAGAACAAATACATTTGAAAATGACCACTAAATGCTAACCAGAGGTGTCAAAGTTCAACTTCTTCACCTCTCTTCAGCACAGTTCAGCTTCTTCTGCACCCTGAACATTTATTCTCTCATCATATCACTCTTTGGGATGAGAACTAGTTTGGCTCAGTGAGAGGAGCAGCCGCCGTAAGACCCGTTAGTGGAAGTTTAAATCCTACCTGTGGGTGTTGCCACACGTCTTCTCCCCTTGCACTCCCTTTGCTTAATTGACCCTTTCAGTGTACTCTTTCAAATAAAGCAGCTTTCAGCAAAGAGTTCAGCTTTTACTCAGTGTTTTCAGCAGATAGTTCTCCTTCTTCTGCTGTTTTCAGATTCCACTACACGGCATTCACACTGCATTTTCGCAGGAAATGCAACTTTTTCTAGTTTTTCTTGTTTACAGTGAATCAGTATGTGTCAGTGGCTGTGTCCAAATTCAGCGACCGCACGCTCCGGAGTACGCGCAGTTCGCGTGCTACGTACGGTGCGTACTATAAGTATGAGAAGTGCGGAAGTGAGAGGCTTGTGAAATGGGACAGTCTAGCCTTCGTCGCGCTGTTCAGGTTGCCTAGCAACCATGATACTAACCGCGAGAAACGTTACATACAGCATTGTTTGACAGAAATGAAGGAGACAAAATGTTTTGTTGTTCATTCATTTTTTTCTGACATCACTTTGATTAGTTGAGTATCTGAGGCTGAGACCACAGGACTGTAAAACATGATTGTTGGGCTTTATTTCTGTACTGAACAGTCATTTTAAGATTAGTTAGTAAATAACAATTAGCTAATATTGTTCATGAGACTAAAATCATCTCACTGTGGTAATGTTAATATAATATGGCCAATATTATATTTATTGTCAGATTATTATGATATATTACAGCAGTGAGCTTGAACTCTGTGTCAAAGTGTTAAAGGAAATTTGTATTCTTCTATTACTGTCTGCACTCTTATAGTGTTTAGCTTCATTTAAACTTAGTATGTGTGTGTGTGTGACATTACAGGGAGTGCAGAATTATTAGGCAAATGAGTATTTTGTCC